>PHNY01177849.1:6756-17209 GCA_003724115.2 Anethum foeniculum | reverse complement strand
AAATAAAAAATTTAGAAGATGCTAGTTTTAAGATTGAAATGACAAGGCCGGAAGAAGAAGAGTGGTAGAGAATGAGTTGATCTCCGATGATGTTAATACTTAAGAATGTTGCATCTATCCTGTTTATATAAAAAATCTAATGTTTTATTAATATATTACTTGCCGTCCCCGTACCCTGTAATTTTAAAATTGCCGTTTTATGTACCCGTTCCCGTACCCGTATATGTTCCCGTACCCGTCTCTGTGCAACATAGTCGATAACCTGTTGCGGACTTATCTCGTTGTACTAGCTACTACATTTTTTTTATCAAAATCAGAAAATTTATACAGGAAAGTAAAACACTCAACAAACATGTACAAAATTACAGAACCCTGGACTCAATCAGAGCTTGTATAAATAACAAGGTAATTTAAAAGGCCCTACAACAACTTGCTTGTATAATCTACAAGTTGCCAATCCTCGAACAAATTTGGATACTCTTTAGGATGTTTACATCTCTCTCTCTCTCTCTCTCTCTCCCCACTTTCACATTACAAATATATGTAAATTGAATTGTTTTTCTATATAATTGGAACTCTTCTTTTATTTGATTCTGTTACTATATAGAATTAGTGTAAATATATTGTTTAGTGATGTTCCTAAATTAGTGTATATATTTTGTTTAGTACTCTGTTTGACAAAATGCCTGGAAGAAACTAATAACTAACATAGTGTGTCTTCATATCTGTCTGCATACATTCCCCATCTCGTGCTATTGATTAGGACATAAATTTTATTACTTTGAGTTCGTGCTTGCGATATAATCAAGGATTAACGCTTATTTTTCTTATTGTCCTACTGCGTTAACATAATTATATTGTCTTGCAAATACAAGTGTTTTATATATTTCCATCTTTTTTTGCTTAATACAACCTGTGAAAGACCATTTTTTGTTTATCTGGATATGAGTAATGTTCATTGATGAGGTAGTGGTATGGTATCTAACGAATTTGAACATGCTTATGCTTGATTGCTCAAAGTGTTGAGAATGTATTTAGAGGTTGCCTGCTACTTAATTGATGATGAGCAAGACGTCTTAATTTGACATTACGCGAGCTTCATATAAAGTCTCAACTATAAACCATCAGTCTGTAATTAGTTGGCATTAGTGCAGACCATTAATTAGTTGAATAGCAACAACGTTATTCTACTTTTCCGGTAACATTGGACGTTAGCAAGAGGTCAGATTAGTAATTTAAGATTATAATTTGATCAAACACATCATGCAGTAGTGCTAAACTAAACACAATCTCGATCCGGTCCACAGAAATACAGAATTGGCCCTTGAGTTATTAAGGTGATCGTTATAGAGAACCATTCTGACAAGGAGTCAAGGAGCACCAAGAAAATTATATTTATGCAGCACAATCATTCTTTTTGGTTAAACATCTGGTATCTTCAATTTAACCTCTCTGTTAATTTTATTTAGGGCTGGCAATGATCTTTGTAGCAGCTACTTGGTTACTTTTTTATTCATTTCGAGAGAATTGGTTTGGTTTAGGTATATGGATTACGAAGGATGAAAGTTATGTAATTTAGTGAAATTATGAATAGAAAAATGGCAAAAAAGGTGGAGTATGTTATATCTCGTTCTGCAAGTCGGTGCTTGATAAATTTTAAAATTTTCAAGAGATATAGATTGGTGGATATGGCAATGCGTCTTCTATAACTAGGGATATAGCATTGTTCAATTTAAGAATCATGCACGTTAGTGTTAATAGGAAAAAGAAGACGGTGATTTGTAAAAGCTTCTGCACTAAAAGAAGGAGAAGCATAATAACTATGTTTGATGTGGCCAACTTTTATTCTGTAATGAATTGAGGAAAGTTGGATACATGTACAAAAAAGGATTCTTGTTGTGAAATATCTGTGCTTGATACTTTTGCTATTTGGTTTTGAAACAATTTAAACCTAGGTTATCATATCATTTTGATACACAGTTCTTTTCCAAGTTTAAATTTCGGTAAAGCCATTCTTTGTATTAGCAGGGACCTTTTAAATTATAAGGCTGGCAAGCGAAGTTTTTACTACAAATACACATTAGCCATAATATACTGAGATATTATAAAAGAATCTTGAAAGTGGCTGAATGTATTCTGCCTAATGAAGCGATATGCTTCCAAGTTATAAATTTTCATCATGATATCTTACCTTGGTTATGTTACAGGCTACGCATTTGTTTGCTTTGAAGATGAACGTGATGCTCGAGATGCCATCCATGCTCTTGACAACTATCTGTTTGGATATGACTGGCATAAGTTGTCAGTGGAGTGGGGCTAAGGTTTGTACAAGCTTATGCTTTCTCAGTTTTACTAGATTGTGTAATGCTTTAAATTATTTTTACAGGATAGGTGTGAAATAGAAAACTTTGCTTTGTAAACAAGTTAAAGATTTACGAATATGTCCTTAAATGTATCAGGGCGAATGTGATGGCTCTTAATCTGACCTGCATGGGGGTGTTAATGGTTCTTGAGTTGAGATCTTCACAGATGACCTCTGGAACATGGACGACAAGTATTTTCTTGTAATAGTCATAGCTACTAAAATGCAGCTGAGCTTTGGGCTATAATATCTTTGCAGCACCATCATTCTCTTTGTAAACTTCAAAATTACATGTTGGTGAAAATTTTCTTTGTAATTTGACAAATATGTATCTTAATAATATGCTTCACATAGAATTTGTCTGTTTTATGTTTTAATGGGTATTCAGAAAGAATGTCTTATGTCTTATTTCTGTAGTGTGTTTTGTTATTTTGGTACCAACTTTCTGTTCTTGTTTTATATTACAATTACTTTTTATTCTCGCTCTTTTAGCGAACTTGTCACTTTCTCAACATGGGAAAGAATTAGGACTTAAAATTTGATAGTGAAATGATTAATTGCAATTATCCCAACATCCCGTTCAATGATTTTATTCTTTTTTTAATCAAATTTAATAAAAATTTTGTATTTGCACGATTTGATCAAAAATAGCTCTTTTGATTTTTCAATTAGTTAAAATTTGAGAAACAAAATATTTTGATTTTAATTATTCATTTAAATTAAATTTTCACAACAAAGGAATTTTCAAATTTTCAAATTTTCTAGTTTTTTAAGGAAATTTTTAATTTTTCTAAAATTTTAAAATATTTCAAAATTAAGATTTTAAAAAACATTTTAAAATATTTTAAATTAGTTAAATGTTTTGAATTTTTATATCCAAGACTTTTAAAAAGTTTGTTTCCTTTTTTAAAAAATAAATAATTTGTTTGATTTTACTTAGCCACCTTACACCTAAACTATCCAATCACCTAAACCAAATTGTTGAACCATCCCTACACAACGGTGGAAAATGAGAAAAAACATTGGACATATCATGCTTTTAGTACTATTCTGTAGACGAATTAAAACATGCAAGTGACAGAGCAAGTTGAAACTCTCTAAACATGTTCTAAAGAAAAGCAGGGTAACAAAAATTCACTCAAGTCAATTGTTGCCTTAAACACTCCTTAGCTATCTAACTGCAATTCAAATTTAAGTTACTGGTGATTTAAAAAACTACCAAGAATAAGCAAATATAAACTTTCAAATACTTGCACAAAATTTTAAAGTGTCCAGCAAAAAATGCAAAGATCTGATCAGATGAACCAGATTCTAAAATTTATTATCCTCAAATTTTAAACAACCAGATTCTAAAATTATTATTATACTCAGATCTTATGGTTTACAAACACATTTTTTTCTTCTAAACATTCTCAAAGTATCAAATAATAAACATGTGTAAATACATTCATAAACAACTTAGTATAGGAGAAGCATTTCTGATATCAACTTAGAGTAATATAGTATAAAATGAATCCTGACTTTAAAAAAAAGTATAAAGATGAATCATAACTCAAGGTTATATCAACACCATTACTGTTGACATCGCTAATTCGCCCGATTGCTTCCATTGCAATCATAATGTGATACGGTTGCTATTTCCAACTAATGTACACAGTACATAACCAAACTGAGGAGCAATATGTACCCAATAACACTGCAAATAAAACAAGGACATAGACCTTACACCAAGTATCATAGCAATTAATGATCACAATTATAGCTGCCAACTATTTGTTCTCACTTGAACTTTTTGTCGGTGAGATACACCCTACTTTAGTTAACAAGGTATCCCACATAGGTCAGTACACGTGAAACATTGCTGAAACTCTTGATAGTGAATGTAATAATATTAATTTATCAAATTTCAGTGCATATAAGAACAACAAAATCAGATAACATGCTTAAATTGTAGAATATCTCCCCACACAAAATGTAATTAAGCCTCCACGAGGAATTGTTATAAATGAAACAATCTAGGAGCTCAGAGGCATCTTCTATCCTTCAGCTGTTAACTACTTCTCTCTGCAACAACAAGACTGAGGTAAGAAGCATGCTGGTTTTGCAGAAAAAGTAAGGCTAAAGTATATAAAAGGACCAAGAAAACCAAGAATATATAACATTCAAATTGACAGAAAAGAAAACTGAACAAGACTCTCTTACATTTTTTAATCTAATATCAGAATCAAGAAAATACACAGATCAACACAACTCAGAACTTCAATCAATTACTTCAAAAATTGACTTCCCCTGAAAGGCTCTCGAAGGAAACATTTGACACTTGAATTTGGCAACAGTTAATCATGCATAATTTGTAGTTTTAAACATGCTCATAAATCTAGAACCGCAATAACATTATTAAAGAAACATATCATATGACAGAAAGCTAATCTATTTCCAAATCCAAGTTACGAGTAGAATTATGAAACTTGAAGAGCTAATTACCTGGACCATTCATGTATCAAATAGCCCAAACTCTTTCTAGACTATTCAGTGTTTTCCCGAGCCTGCAAGAAAAAACATTATGTGAGAAACATAGTAAGGAAAATGGGAGGAACACCTGCTCTTGTACCTAGAAACTGAAACATGAAAGAATAACAATAATTGAAATACAAGGGAATGCAATATAAATAGGTTCTGAGCTTTGACTCATTTACTTTAAACAAATTTTTATATATATTGAAGGTCATATGTGCATAGAAGGGTTTTACAAATGTATGCAAACAAGAACTATATTCTCACGTACAAGAAATGCACTTGGTGAAATTAAAGCTCAACTCTTCACTTATGCCAGAGTGCTATTGTAATTACAGAAAATTATACACATTTACAAAATGTCATTACTATTTTGTACTAAAAAAACAAATGTATTTCAAGTAAGTTCCCTTAGGTAATCTCAAGAACTTTATTCTCAATGGTAACCTAGGAAACCTATGTGAACCTATGTGAGGTAACCTCGGCAAAACTAATCTCAATAACAATAATAATAATAACAACAATAATATTAATATTAATAATAATAATAATAACAATAATATTATGTATAAATTATAAAACAATTATTCTCTAATTAAATTTTGGTACAAAACAAACCTTAGTTGCATATTTAGAAGGTGGATCAACCACCAGCCTTTTTATATAGTCATCCAAAAAGTCTACCAATTCTGACACATGGATAGAAATATGATCAGGCCCAAATCGCCCGTGAACCATCCCCACAACTTCTCCCTTGACATTGAAGACAGGACTTCCAGAATCACCAACAATAATATCAAGCTGACCTTCAATGATCGGAACAAATGGGTTAAATTCTTTCATACACTTCTCACAAGGCTTTTTTTCGAAAACTCCTTCATTATATACATCACCTAGTACTCGATATTTTGGAATCGAGTGTTCAGGAGGTTTATAAGTTCTCGTTTTTATTTTATCATCTCTTACAATCTTCTCGATTTCTTTACACCCAAAGAACGCGTAACCCAATAAACATGTACTCACTCCTACCGTTATCAACTCATCACCAGCACTAAGCCATACATTGGACAGGAACTCCACACACTCACAACTATCAATGTTAGGCACCTTCAACAATGCTAGATCAGATTCTGGCCGATGGTGCACTAACTTTACATTTTTTATTTTAAACTTTTTATCCATTCTCTGAACTGAAATTCTCTTTGTTTGCGTAACATCCTCAATAATATGGGCTGCAGTCATTATTAGTCCATCATTGGACACGGAGAATCCTGTGCCTACAGATAAACCCTTATCATCATATACTTGAATGGACCAGATCATAGTTTTGAACTTCTGAAAAAACGAATCACATGGAGACAAAACCTACAACAGAAACAAAGCATTAATAATTTCACAACTCAAGTGAAAATATGTAAATAGACAATTACAAGTCACCAACGTCATTAAAAATTTGAAAGGCAACACCCAACACGTACCGAGCAATTGGTCAAGTGGTTGCCTAATAAATTCACCCCATATTCTTTTTTGCAGCGTTTGCACATGTAGGTTTCTTCTTTGACATCTTTGACAAAATGATCCAAAAATAAACTATGTTCCTGCATATACAAAATCTTTCATTTCATTTAACTGAAATCCACACAGGCACACACATATACCAATATTCATCAGTCATTTAATTCATAAAAAACAACACACACACAGGGGGAAAAGAGGTACCTCATTGTTTTGAGCCATTAGTGCCAACTGAAAAGAAAGTGTAGAATCAAAACATTACAAACTTTAGTAACTCTATACTACATTTCATTTCTACAAGATGTAAATTACTCACCACGCTCAAATCATATACATAGGAACTAACAAATAAAAGAGAAGTCAGTAGGTATTATAATAATTCTATAGAACAATGAAAGAGAAGACGGTAGGTATTAAACTAATTCTGACCTCATTTGTCATCATTCTAAACATTACCTCTTTAGATAATAGATACCAATTCTTAACAAAAAATACACGACATAAAGTTCAGCTGGTAGATTAAGTTGCTGTTATTAGAGAGCAGGCAACATTGTTAAAATATACATGTTAATGTACCATAATAGATGCATCAGCAACTATGTATCCGGTAGATTGTTTATTTTCAAATACAATCATTTCCGGATCTAATCTACCAGCCACGTAATTATAAAACAAACTATAGGTAATATATGCAACCAACCGTAAAGTCCAGCATCTGTATGGGCTTTAAACCAGGAACAAACACTTAATTTTTATAGTCACCACGAAGTCCTTAAAAACTTAAAATATCTTCGATCATGTAGACAATCCACAACTACAAATCCTAATAGCTTGCAAAAGCTAGTATCCATAAATTTCCAAGTCTATTCTTACATATTTTGCACATTAGTAATGTGATCAGGTTGAGATAGTCTGCATAGACAAACTAGACACTGAATTGGAGTCTACCTGCATATATATACATTTGGACTTAAATACTCAGAACACATATTTTCACTGCAATTTAGATGTCAGTATTAATCAAAAGAATATACTGTGAAATACACATCAGTAACTCAATAAGAATAAACCAACGCAGAAAATGACATAACAAACACAAGTAGAAATCCTTGCAAGTCAGTTATAATCACATACACATGCAAATACAGACACACACACTAAAAATAATCTTCCAATAATTATTCTGGTAAAGTAACCAAATTTCTCACCTAGCCCTCCTGTTCTGAAACCACACTTCCACTTGCCTTGGCCTTAAACTCAGCTCTTTTACCAATGCCAACTTTTGCTTCTGAAGAAAAACACACAATCACACTCATTACTAGTAATTAGTTGCCATTTTTGCAATTATATCTTCAAAACTAAAAATGATTTTGTTTTGGTATAACAGTGCAGTTTATCAGGTGAGTTAACCGAGCAGTTAGGCATTCATCTAGATTTTAGTTTAAATTTTGATTCTTTGGCTTTACTGTTTTTTGTGTGCTGTATTGTCTGGCTCGTTAGTTTATCAGCCTTAATTCTTTCATCCGCCATGTTGTGATAAGAGAACTTGTCAAAACCCTGAAACTCACTAGTTTGGAAATGGTAGAGAGGGAATTCGAGGTCCACCTAATTTATCACAAAACTTTCATATATTGCTTCATTTGTACATAAGCAATCCTGATTGGATTGTATGATCTAAGAGTTGCAACTATTCTGAACTATTTCATAATATGTAGCCTTGCTCTTTAAGTTCACTGGTCATATATGGCTGTTGCATCTTTGTTATCATCCATATCCTAGTTAAAGTATTCGCTGAAACATCAATCTCCGCTCATTTATACTGCGAACCTTGTGTTTGCCTAGTGAAATATGGTACCTTGCGTCGGTAAGGACATCTGTTTATAAGTTTGTAGCCGCTGGTTGTTCCATAATCTATGACCGGTCACCGATGTTACTGTTTCATATAGCTAGTCGGCAGCAAAAGAGACATATGGTTTTGTTCTTTCAGCCATATTCTTGGCTAGTTTAAAATCAAGGTATTTTAAATACTGTAGTTGATAACAAATTATGCTAAATTGCAAATATTAATATGATGACGAATTGATCACGTCTCAAATAGAGCGTACGGGCAAACCTTCTAGTGAATGTATGTATTTAGAATTCTGCACTGACCATTTTTGGAGAAAAAAGGGTGCCAGATATAAAATACCTAATATATTGTTATGATGATAATTCTTCAAATCAACAGTTTGTTATTAAGCCGGAAGGTTTATGTAATACAACTTAAACCTCCAGGCTCCATAGAACATATCAGCAATTTTCTCATACAGATTAGCGCTAACCTATGCCCAAGAAATCAAGACACGGTCAGTCTCCTCGGGTAAGAGCGCTGGTGGTACTTTGTTACCTAATAAGGGGACTCGCTTCTTCTTTTCGTCGTAACTCAAGGGAACGGTTGACTCCGTTGTTGTGCTACATTATTGTATCCTGCTACCACTCTACCGAGGTTAGAACCGGATAGGCTCATCATTTATGCTAGTATTTCAATAACAATTCCGACTTTCGGAAGTATTCATTAACACTAAGCATTGAAACTCTATCACAACCCCTTGATTTCACTATAATTTTTTTTGGTGAAACGTAGATAATCAACACAAAATGTCACTTGAAGTCTCCCCTGCTAGTACAGAGCTCACAGTTATAACCATAAAATGATTCCTAATCTAGGAAGCTAGGATTCCTCTCTCACTCGCAGCACTTGCACATTCATACAAATAAAACAAGATATACGAGGAAAAATATAAGGTTTCTATTTAGCAAAAGCATTAAAGATTAATGTGCTTACATAAGTATTGAGTTGCCTGACAGATACAGCTGGAGAAATTATTGTGCTTGAAGTAAGTTGAAAGAAAATCTTTAGCAAACTCTGGAGTATTCCAGACAACAAAGCTATGCCCTGTATGACTCGAAGATACAACAGAGTCAGTCACTGGTTCTTCAATCATTTCATATGTCTTTGTAAGAAAAGTGGCTGGTTAACTCAACCCAAGAGACCCTTCCAACATTAAAACAATATAGCAGAATGCAAAACTTATAATTAATTCTTTAAATTATATAAAACAATTCAATAACTATACACCACCCTGAATCATTCCCATATCTTAACCCATGCCAAGAAAATTCAAACAAAATTTTGATTGAAGCCCCTAATTTTGACTAATCTTGGAGATTTCAGGTACAGTTAAATCAAGAAAATAATTTCAACTATCAATAAGACTATTCAAGTGACACCCATAACAGATATTGCTCATGAAAAGTAGCCAAAAAAATTAACAATAATAATGTGAAATAATGTGTAGATATAACATATCAGCAATTTTCTTGGTATCAAAAAGTACATATAGAATAGAAACTCCTGCAAGTAGCAACCCAGAAAATCGAACCTAAGAAAGCCCTGTCTAGTTGAAGTGCTGAGTTACAAACTTAATTGAAAAGGATGTTTTTGATCCTCCAAGAATGAGGTGAGAGGCTTGTGACCTTACTTTACTGTTTCCCACTAAACCCTAGTATGTCGGAGGTAATGTGTGTGTGTATTTGTCATTTTGTTAATTTTCTGTGTTGTCGGATTATTACACAACAACATATGGGTGACTGCTTGTCACACCTCTAAAGTCTAAACTACGTTTAAAATTAAAATCGGCATGTTATTTAAAATTCAAATCCGATAATTCCCTAAATTTTGATCAATATTACATGTATGAGCTTACAACCTCTTACACGGGTTTTTATTAATAATTTATTTTTATATTCAGAAGTTTAAGAATACCAGTAAATCTTCTACATGAAGTGGCAGATCACATTGTGACCGTGGAATTAAAAAGCGGTGAGCTTTATAGGGGTAGCATGATTGAGTGCGACAATTGGAATTGTCAGCTCCAAAACATCACTTTCACTGCCAAGGTTTCATTTTATGTTTGCTTATTACTTTTTTGGTTCCGAGTAATTTTTCAGGTCTATTTTAAATTTCATCGATTTCTTAGATTTGAGATTTTCTTTCTCTGTTATCAAATTAGTTCAATAGAC
>PHNY01177834.1:27005-40685 GCA_003724115.2 Anethum foeniculum | reverse complement strand
TATATATATATCAAATTTACCCAAAACCTAAAAGCGCACATACGAGCACATACATCACATACATCATAAATAACATATACAGAATAAGAATGATGCATACCTTTTTGGGAGGTTTGATACCAATACATTCAAGAACTTGTATACATATCAAAATTTACATAAAACCTAAAAGCACACAGACGAGCACATACATCATAAATAACATATGCAGAATAAGAATGATACATACCTTTTTGGGAGGTTTGATACCAATACGTTCAAGAACTTATGAAATCCTCTGATTGTATATAAACTCTCCGTTTTGACACAACAATCTATATCGCTACCTGATAGAGTGAGTCAGATCCATGAGAACCATACACTAGTATCTTCGATTTCTTATATGCCGATGAAATTGCATACCTTACCCTCTGAATCAACTGTTTGGTTATTTTCTAGTGGTTTTTACAGGAATAATCGTGGAGAAAGTTACCTGCATAAACATATCAACCTCACGAAAAAGATTATGGCTCCGATTCATTTACTAATTTCTTTTCCAATTCTTCTCTATCTTCCTTTTTAGGGAAGATTCATCCATCAAGACATAAGATTTTCTCTATGGGAATTAGGGGTTTAATTTAAGGAGAATAGGTTTACAAATTTGGGTACAAATTTTTTCACAAAATGACATGCGGTAGGTTTTGATTGGAATGAGCTCCTGCATTCAAATAAATAACACCAATTAAAGTATCACACGTTATTTGCCAGGTCATTTTGTAATCCGCTTTGTAACTAATCTTGCGCATATAACACTACTCTGGTTTTAATGATCAAAGAATTGTTTGAAAGGATTTATAAGGAGATAGCCTTTATTCTGTTTTTTATTGTCGCTCAAGTTACCCGACCCAGAAATTAGTTTTTAGATAATAATTATAAATTTTTAAATTACATGTCATGTGAAATGATTTTTTTAAAATTTTTTGTATATGATTAACGATGAAAACTAGTGTTTATATTTTAGTTTTTCTGCATATATACAGAAGCAGATATACATATACAATAATGTGAGAAAGGACCTATTTTATCATATTTTAGATCACGAGTTTATAGTGAATACATCGTAAATATGTATCTCCATGATTGGTATAATTTTTATATTATTTATAATTATGGTAAATATATTTTTGTGTAATTATACGAGCTTATATGGTCTGTGTAATTTATGAATTAGCAAGATAAATATAGTTTTCATATGTATGATATTAAGCAATGTTACATATACTTGCGCTTTAATTAAATATATTCACTCTGTTTGAATATATTAGTCTTTTGAGACTTTTTGCATGTGTTTTGAAGAATTTTGATCACATAATAGAAAATATCTTTTTAAAATTTTCTTTTTATAAATAAAAATATTAAACTATTTTTTATTCACAACCTTATTTAAAACTACCACTTTTGATGATGTGGTCAAAATTCTTAAAAATACTTGTAAAGGAATATTAATATATCTAAGCTAGATAGGTACAGTTGTTCTAAATGTGAACAAAACGTAACATGTAAAACGTAATTGTGGAAATGTATAGGAAAGATGCTCTTTTTCTAATAAAGAGAAATGACATAATAAATGTGTTATTGATATAAAACGTAAATAAAAAATTCTTTTTATAAAATCAGTTTTATGTAATACAAAGTATCATTTTCCCTGATGTTACATTTTGAGCATCTTTTTATTGAAATTATGTTAAAAATGACCAATTAATAATGTTGTATTTAAACAAGTTTTTGGCCACTAAGCCATGTTGGATCAGTCTTGTCGTATGACATGGTGAGAGTGTTTTATATGTTATAAGTGTTGTTTTGTTCTAGTTGTTTTTTGTGAGAACCTATATTCGATCTGTCTTTTTATTCTTTAATCAATGAAGATGTATCATCATAATCCAATTCAAGAGATGGAGGAAGCTTTTGCAAGAGTAAGGATGGAGGAAGAAGAACAATGAGGCCTTATTATGGAGGCAATACGGATGAACTCGGTGTGATAGATACAAGATGGTGTCTAGTGGGGCGCTTTCTCACGGAATCATCTATCGACTTTCAGGCTATGCAACACAAGATGACATCATTGTGGAGACCAGGTCGTGGTATGTATATGAAGTAGCTGGAGCCAAATAGGTTCATGTTTCAGTTCTACCATGAGCTTGATATCAAACGTGTGCTAGAAGGGAGTCCATAAGATTTCATCTCGTGCTTGTGAGAATGAAGGAAGGAGACGATCCTCGTATAATGCCAATAGAAAAAATGGATACTTGGGTGTAACTCCATGGAATGAGTTCGGGATACATGTCTTAACGTGCGGTGAAAGACATAGGTAACTACATTGGAATCTTTGTTTAATCAGATGATAACAACTTTGTAGGGGTATGGAGAGAATATTTTAGGGTTCGAGTCTTAATATCGTTAAATATCCCATTGAAAAGAAGAATGAAGTTAAAACGGAGTGAGGAGCAATGGTGTTGGGTTAAATTTAAATATGAGGGTGTACCTACATTTTGTTTTATATGTGGTATGATAGGGCATGCTGAAAAATACTGTGAGAAACTACTTGAAACTCCACTGGATCTTATTGAAAAGCCCTATGGAGCTTGGATGCGTGCTGAGTCAAGACGAAAATCCCATACGATGGGGGCGAAATGGTTACGACCTGGAGGCGTTACTCTGTTGAGTACATCGGAGATGGAGGGGTTTGCAGGAGAGGGGAATTCTGGTAGCGTGAAAGGTGGCATGATGGGTCAGACAAGCATAAGTTTAGGAGGAGGTGTTAATAGAATAACAGAAATTATGGAGGTGGCTAAGGGAGAATTTCAAGCCAGTAAATCTGTTACAAGTAATGCGGCCATAATTCAAAATTATGATAAGAGATGTTGTCTGTTGAGGCGGGAAAAAAGATAAATATAGAAAATAATTTATTATTTGTGAATGACACGAAAAGACGCAGAACTGATAGGCCCAATAGTCATGAGTTAATTGATGTTGTGGATCATCCCAAGGATTGTGAGATGGGCTATCAAAATATCGAAGAACAGAACCAAAAAAACCAGCAAATGGCGGGTGTTGTTATGCAACCCCGCCAAGCATTATGAGCATTATTGGTTGGAACTGCCAAGGTTTAGGTTTGCCTTGAAAAGTTCAGTTCCTAAAAGACGTTGTTCGTCAAGAAAAACCCGATTTTATTTTTCTAAGTGAGACAATCAGTTCTAGACAGATGATGGAATGAGTGTGTAGTCATTTTGGTTATGAAGGGTTGATAATAGTTGAACCTCAAGGTAGGAGTGGAGGGCTGGCTCTATTATGGAAGGAAACTACTCAGACTACGCTTCTTAGCTTTTCAATTAATCATATTGATATGGTTACTAAGAGGAATGACATGGAACAGTGGAGACTTACAGGTTTCTATGGGGAGCCTAATAGATCAAAAAGAAAGAAAACATGGGAGCTTTTGAAAAATCTGACGAGAGATTCAAATTTACCTTGGGTTCTTATTGGTGATATTAACAATATTACCTCACAAACGGAGAAGAAGGGAGGTGATAACTACCCAACATGGTTAGTAGATGGGTTTAACAGTATGATTCGAGATATTGGTCTACTGGATATGAAGATTGTGGGTCATCTATTTACATGGGAAAGAGGACGGGGAACTGATACATGGATGGAGGTTCGTCTGGATATAGTGTTGTCTAATGAAACATGGTTACAATTGTTCCCACTGTCAAAACTCTATAATACTGAAGGTGCCCTTCTGATCATAATTTAATATTGCTTGTCCCTAGACGTTTCACTGGCACCCATAGTAAGAGGAAATTTAAGTTTGAAAATGCCTGGTTGTGTGAAACATTGTGTCAGCAAATTGTAAAAGCCACATGGGAAGAACAGGTTGAGTCCAATGTTCTGCGGAAAGTGCTTAAGTGTGGGGAAAAATTGGAGGTTTGGGGAAGGGAGGTGACTGGCAACTTCAACAAACGAATAAAGGACTGTAAAATGCTGCTTAGTCAATTGAGAAGAAGGACAAATGCAGACTCAGTAAAGAAGTACAGTGAGGTTAAGAAACAACTGATGCATATTTTTGATCAAAAAAAAATCTATTGGCAGCAGAGAGCAAAGCAGTTGTGGCTTCAGTCTGGTGATAAAAACACAAAATATTTCCACGCTTCTGCTAACGCTCGTAGAAGATCGAACAGAATTCATAGGCTGTAAGATGAATCAGGTACTTGGTTGGAGTGGGACGATGGGCTGGGAAATCTGATTGAGTCTTACTTTCAGAAATTGTTCACTTCAAACCAAACTGATAAAGATGAGGTTATTGAATGTGTGAATCAAACCATCTCAGAGCAACAAAATATGATGCTATTGGTTCCTATTACAAAAGATGAGGTTAAGAATACATTATTTCAGATGCACCCGGACAAGGCGCCCGGTCAGGACGGAATGACGCCAACATTTTATCAGAAATATTGGAGCATTGTGGGGGATGATGTTGTCAAGCTAGTGGCTGGATTTTTTTCAGAATGGTACAATTGATAGCGAACTGAATAAAACTAATCTAGTGCTACTTCCGAAGAAAAAGTATCCGTGCTCTGTGGGTGATTTGAGACCTATATCTTTATGCAATGTCCTTATGAAAGTAGTCACAAAGGTGCTCGCAAATAGGATGAAAGAGTTGTTAGAAAAGGTTGTAATGGATACGCAGAGTGCTTTTATACCGGGGATGTTAATTTCTGATAATGTAATGATTTCTTATGATATCATGCATTTTTTAAAACACAAAAAGCTTGGTAAAGAAGGGTTCATGGCTCTTAAACTTGATATGAGCAAGGCGTACGATCGCATTGAATGGGATTTTTTAAGGGCAATTCTCTTGAAGATGGGTTTTAATTCGTGGTGGGTGTTCTTGGTCATGCAGTGTGTAACATCAGTCTCATATTTGATCACTCATGGAGAGAATGAACTTGGACCTGTTGTTCCTAGTAGAAGGATCCGCCAAGGTGATCTGTTATCGCCGTACCTGTTTATTATATGTGCAGAAGGACTGTCTGCTCTGATCAGAAAGTATGAAGCTAAACAGTGGATCCAGGGCATTAGAATTTGCAGGAAAGCTCCTAGAGTATCACATATGTTGTTCGTTGATGACAGCTATATTTTCTGTAGAGCTTCGACTAAGGAAGGGCAATATCTGCTGGAATTATTGGCCAAGTATGAACTGGTGTCTGGTCAAAAGATAAATTCTAGTAAATCTCAAGTTTTTTTCAGCAACATGTCATTCAGTACAATAGAAGTCTGATTTGTCAGAGTTTACTTATGGTGGAAGCGGACGACAATAGCAAATACTTAGGTTTGCCAAACATTCTGGGCATACATAAGTCGAGTATTCTGGGGTTTGTGAAGAATAAAGTAAATTCAAGAATTCAGAGTTAGTCTGCTAAGCAGTTTTTGAAGCCAATCAAGGAGATTCTCATTAAGACTGTTCTGCAGGCGCTTCCAACATACGCCATGAGCGTGTTTCTGCTTCCTATGAAAATCTCAAGAGAACTGGATCGTAGCTTATCCAAATTTTGGTGGGATGTGACTGAGACTAAGCCAAAGAAAATTCATTGGGTTAGTTGGGATCGACTGTGTAAACATAAGATGGCAGGGGGCATGTGTTTTAGAAATTTCTGGGATTTTAACATGGCAATGCTGGGCAAACAGGTGTGGAGATTGATGACTAATCCGGAAAGCTTGGTGGCAAAATTATACAAAGCAAAATACTACCCTGGTAGTAATCTGTTTGAGGCAAATATAGGTCATAACCCAAGCTTTGTTTGGAGGAGTGTGTGGGAGGTTAGAAATATAGTGTAGGATGGTTGTATCTGGAGAATAGGTACAGGTCAGATGGCCAATTTTAACCAACCTTGGTTGCAAGATGAAACGCGTCCATATGTCTCTTCTGATCACCAGGCTTTGGAATCAAATGTGGTGGCATCATTGATGAAAACGGACTCGCGAGAATGGGATGAGGATGTGGTTAAAGACCTTTTCAACAAAGAAGATCAGGTGAAAATTTTAAACACTCGAATTATGTCTGACAGAAACGAGGATGTGCTGGTATGGATGAAGAAAAGATCTGGTATTTATTCAGTCAAGAGTGCTTATAGATTTATTCAATATCAGAAGGGGATGAATCTTACAAATGATGGAGATAATATTTGGAAGAAGCTTTGGAGTATAAAAGCTCAACCAAAGGCCCTTAATTTGGTCTGGAGAGCTTTATCTCCGAGTTTGCCAACAATGTCGCAATTAAGGACTAAGCAGGTTAATGTTGCTGCTACTTGCCCTGTGTGTTTAACAAATGAAGAAACTATTTTGCATGGTTTGGTTACATGTCCTATAACAGCTCATTGTTAGGATGTTGTCCTTGAAGGTGTGGTAGATAGTGAAGTCAGCAGTTTTGCGAGCTGGTTAACCAATATCATGAGTCATTCAAATCATAATAAGAGAGCTGAAATAATTTCTTTGTGCTGGGTCATATGAAAAGTTAGGAATGAGGTAGTTTGGAAAAAGAGACGCATTTCTGTCAATAAAATTGTTGTAATGGCAAAGCAGTATCTTCTACAATGGAAAGCAGTCCAAGGTATATCTACTAATGCTCTTCTGCAGCCTTCAGTCGAAAGAGATGGAGCGTGTGTTTGGGTCAAGCCACAGATGGATAAATTAAAGATAACAGTCGATGCAGCAGTTTTTGAGCAGCAGGAAGCTATGGGTACTGGGTTGGTGGTTAGAGATAAACAAACCTTATCCCAGGTGTGTTGAACCCGCTCTGGGTAGAGACATTTGCGGTTAAGGAGGCTCTGAGTTGGTGCTATAGGGAGCAAAAGGAGGTCATAATCGAGAGTGATTGCCTGGTCGGGATACAGGCTATCAGAAGTGCGGTGGCAATGAAATCAGATTGGAGTATGATGATTGAAGAGTGTCAAAATCTTCTTCGATGTTTGAACAACATTGAGTTGTATTTTATTAAACGTTCTGCAAATATGGTAGCCCATACTTTAGCTAGGGTATCCTATGTTTACTCAGAGCGTGGTTTTGAATCGTATATTTACTCAGAGCGTAGTTTTGATAGGAACACAATTCCTATTGAAGTGAAAAATGTACTACATTGGATCGTTATCAGTAATAAAATTTCTTTTCGTCAAAAAAAAAAAATGTTGTATTTAGTTTTATGTTGCACCCTGGTCTACTACATTTGAAATCCACAAAGATATCTTTGATCCCAATTACGACATTGGACCAGAGGTTGCCACTGTGACGCTGTAAAACTACAAAATCGTTAAACTTAAAAACACGTCATCTCCATCTTCTCATCTACTAACTTAGTAACTTCATAACTCTGTGTAAAGCCAATCAATCATATGATACCCTGATATACATGTACAACTAGACATTAATCAGCATCTCCTACTATAACGATCATTCATCAACTAATTTAATAACCTGAGCAGCTTGCTTACCTCACAAGTATAAAAAAAACAAGTAGCGTGGAGACTTCCATTTAACTACTTGCTTTGACAATCAAACTACAACATCACATAAGTGTGACAAGTCCGGCTGATTAATACTTTATTCCTTGTAATACTTTTGCATTCACTTACAAATATCATGGATAGTTATACCATTTGCAACAAGTGTACCCATGTACCCAGACATGTACTTTTGAGTAATTATTACCAAGTCCAAGCCATACAAAGTACAAACATTACCTTAAACCCCAGATGCCAACAATAATTATAAACCCAGAAAACCCCTTCCCCGTCTTCCAAGTCTTCATTTAGGCCTCAACGTAAGAGTTGCTTTCCTCTGTTTGTATTTCTGTGTTCAGCACAGAGCTTCCACCATTGGCCTCGGTTACACCTCCTGATTCAGATAGTTTTGTGACCCTCTGCAATTCATTCGTCAGTTCTGAAGAACGAGCCAAAAACTGATCGTCGGTCAATGGTTCACTCTGATATGTGGACTTTTTTGGCTGTCGGATTGCTGCCGCTGCTTCTGCCATTGCAACTGGAGGAGGCTGAGGAGGAACCCACGAGCGCTGAATGGGTCGATCAATAGTCTGTGCACCAGAAGATCCAGTACCATATTCCTCTCTAGATTCTATTTCATTTATCCTCACATTGTTTGATTGCTTTTGTTGCCACCAAGGCACTGAATTGTTTCCGTTCATCTGATTATTAAGAAGTCCATTATCTTGAGATTGAAGAGCTTGGTTTGAACCCCCCGGCATCTGAACAGCTTCCCATGGCTACTCGAGAGAGGAAACAACAATTAAGCTAATTAGAACCTTCTTACGTAAAGGCATCCAAACATAAGCTAATTAGAACCTTCTTACGTAAAGGCATGCAAACATGATACTTGACAGTAATGCAATCAAATTATTGGTGCACTGGTTGAATGTTTCATTTCTATATTCAGAAAATATGAGTACGGAAAGCTGCTTTGGTGTTGAGTTTGAGGAATGTCTTTTCAAACCTCAAACTAACAATCAGACACCTTAGATTTCATAACAGAAGTAATCACATTTTTGAAGTGAGTACAAGGAGAGGTGAATATCAACAGTTTCATCACTCATCTTGCGTTTATATGAAATGAATGGATCAAGGGAGAAATAGAATGTAAAAAATAACAGGGAAGAGAATGATATAGGAGGGAAGAATGAAAAAAAATGGAATGCAAATTTTCTACAGGTTGCGAGGAAATTGAGTAGAAAGGAGAATGTAACTTTCATTCACAAATTGGTCGGTCTCAGATCTAGCTTATATTGGTAGGAATGAAACGGAGCAGAAAACGAGAATTATAGATATTAACCATAAAATAGTACAAATTTTATTCAATTCTCTCCCTATCTCATTCCTTCCAATTAAGCAGAGTAATAATGTAATAGTAAAATGCTTCACATGGCTAGTGTGGATGCTGCCACAATCATTACAAAAACCATATCTATATTAGCAAAAGTCTAGCATTTCCGGTTATGTTTCTACTTCTTCAATATGATAAGGTGAGAGAGTGTTATGAGCTAAAACTTAATTATAGTTTTAAACAAATCCGATGCGATTGGCATGTGCAGTGCTGCTAGTGAATATGAAAACAAAATGGCAAGGGAAACATGAAAAATGTAACATAACTATCTGTAAGTTAATAATATATAGCAAACCTTTGGTCTCGGTGCTAGACTGGGATTTGGTACTGGCTGATTTGGGTTTGGTGGAAGATCATTGATTTCCTGATAAAAAGAAAAGATCAGAATATAGACAGGAGTAAACCCAACAAAAAGTGGACATTTACCAAGATGATAAAAGTTCAATTGAAATTACTCTGATATTAGAAGGTTTTTCTCCTCTTTGAACCATAGCCATGATCTGCAACAAGATTAAGATCAATAAAATCTTAGGAAAGAATTGATCTCAATTTAATATAGTGAAAACATATGTTCGAGCAAAGGAGACCTAATAAAAAGAGATTATACTACTGACTATGGCTTAGCGAGCCTCAAACCTTAACGAAACACATAATAAATTGGAATATTGGACAATAAGAATATGATCATTGAAGTAACCTCCATATAGGACTTTGGGTGAGGTGGTGCAACAGACGGTTCCACAGATGCAGGTGGAGATAAAGGTCTTGCTGTACCAAAAAAATGTGCACATGTTTTAGATATTAAAGGCATCAAGTGGTTGGTTTACAGAATCAGAATTTGGTATCTAATTAAAACAAACCTGAGCTCAAACTGAAGTCTGACTTGCCATTTGAATATGGTGGCTAGAAGATGCGAAAGAGATTTAAATGAAAAAGTATTGATAATATACCAAAGAATGTCAACCCCAACTCATAGTATCCGTAAAGAAATTTCCAGTTACATACATACTTACCTTTGAACTATTGAGAGAGAATCCATCTTCTTGCCCAGAAATACTAGTTTTTCCTGAATCATGTGATAAACAAATAAGCTAATGCCTACAGTCCAAATAACTATTAAGAAGAAAGAAACAATTAGTACAAAAAGATGAGACTAGCAAAAAGAGAGCCATTGAGACAAGATTGTATATGGTTTCAGATAAATATAAAAATCAAAACCTTTTTATAAATTGTATCCAACTCCCCCCCGCCCCCTCCTTTTTCCACTTAAAGATAATATGTATATGACGTCTGTGAGGCTGCATATTAATTCTTGCCTGCATATACTTTAAGATATTTATTGCCCCTATGAATGCTGCCTATCAGCGTAATCTGTAAAAAGCGTACGAGATGCAACACCATTTCATCCATATTGTACAATTAGTGCAACAAAACCACAAAAGAAAGAGGTAGAGCTACTTTTCAGCATCTTACGCAACTCATAAGAGTTATCAATCTATCACGAACAATAATATCCAGGAGGTAACTACATGGTCAATCTATAATTGCTAAAATTTAATCAGCAACTGAAGCCCTTTTCTTTTTTGCTAGTAAATCAAAATATTCATAAAGGAACCAGAAGATAATTGCTTTATGAGTAAATAAAGTAGTTGAATATGTACTTAATCATAATATGCTTGTCAACCACCTGCACATGTGACTATAACTGTAAACGATCAATGTAAATATAGAATGAACAGTAAGTTTTTGATGAGCAAGTTTGGGCCGTAGACAATGGAGATTTCCTGACCTAAGTTTGTGCACTCTTAATAATATAATAGTGAGTGTTGAGAATACAAATGGAATAGCAACTGTGTATACCCAATCCTTTTTTGTATTAACAGTAAATTGTTAACAAAATAGAAATGGAAAATTTAAACTACCTTCCAAATTTCTTAAGGCATTACTCATTAATTTCATTTCCTGTACTTGCATTCCTAGCAGACTCATCAGTTCCTCATTGTATTTCTTCTCTGCATGGACAAAAAGATATCAGCTATGAGTATGCTACTATTTTATTATCTATGTAAGTATAGTAAAAGGAAACCTAATATTTAGATAGAGGTGAACAAAAAGACAAGTTTAAATTTAACCAAAAAAAGAAGAAGATAAGTTATGCTGTTAATGCTAGTAGAGAGGCCGGAACACTAATCATTGCCAACCTCCATCTTTTAAGATCAACATCTCCTGACTTGCCCGTGCCACATCAGCAGCGGCGGTGGCTGCAGATTTTGCAGCAGCAGCAGCTTCTTCAGCCAAGCTGGGTTTTGAAATTGATTTCTTTTCTTCATCTTCTTCTGATATAACCTTGCGAATCCAAGACTTTATCCTAGGAACAATAGCTTTCTGAAACAAGGCAATGTAAACTAAAAGAGTAAGGCCGCTTGAAGAATTATTATCTTTGCTGAGAAATCACAAGTAAATAACAAAAGAGAAGCATATACAAACCACATATAATAAACATATACATGTAATAAGTTCGTTATCTTCAACGTATATGAAAGCAAAGCTTTGGTAAATGTAATGTGCTATTTCACCCACCGAAAGCAGGATATAGGTCCTACCCTAGTACCTTAAAAACTAGAGCTGTCCCAGCACCTGATATCGCCAGTAAACCTACAGCAAGAAGAGCTTGTTGCCATCCGAGTCGGTATATTGCCGAGGTCCCTCCTTTAGAGATGGTACCAACAGGAGTATTTGATGCAGGTTGCAAAGCTTGAGTTGGGGTTTGCTGTTGCATATTTGATGAGTTCGACTGCACACCTGTTGTCAACATACATAAAAGATACAAACAGATTCAACATGACCATTTTCCACCCCTTCTCACCCTCAAAATCTTTCACATCATTATTAATAAGAAGCCTGGCTTAAAAATAATAAGGTCTACCTTCAGTTGGCTGACCAGTTGAAGCGGTTGGGGTTGGATCCTGAGGTTAAAAACAAGATGTCACCATATAAATCTTAGTAGTCATGAATAATATTTCCTATCCAAAATTCATTCATAATATTCAAGAAATTGGAAAAATGGATTGTTAAGGTGCGTAGATGAAGTATACAGGCACACGACGAAAGGCTTCATCTATTTCCTCCTTCGTAAGGCCCTTCCTCTCAAGAAATGAACGTCTGTACATGACAGGAGATCCCTTAACTTTCGGATGTGAAAGAAATTTGACAGCATTCTGCACTTGATCCTCGCGAATTGGTTCAGAGTTGACAAACACAGATGGCGGAGATATATCCTTGGCATCTTGATGGACCTCAGATACTGGTTTTGCAACCTCTGAAACTGCGATTAATAGAGTTAAAGTGCTTAGCACAATAGTATTTAATTTAAGTAAGAGTTATGAAGTATTTATACATCACTCTCCTATGTTCCCACCAATCATTGAAATCTAGTAACTGTAGTTACAAATAATAATACAGATATGAGGTATGAACTAACGATAACCTCAGCATCATGTAAAGAACAGTACAATTGTCGCTCTCTTATTCTATTTCCTTCTCTTAAACAGCAACATACTCTCTTTTGTTATAATTTATTTGTTTTCTTAATTTAACACAAAGACCTTGGAGCTTCCTAGACATTATAGGTCTTCTAATAGCCCTCTTGTTTGAGGAGTATTTTTCTTCATCAGAACATAAATACATTGGACATCCAAAATGACACTCATTCACTTGGTGTGATGCCTAGTCACATCCCGAGTGAGCAACATCACATCATCTCTAGATTACTGCACTACCCTATCGGATTGCGTCTCCTATGTGTCAATTTTGGAGTTGGCATATGTCCAGTCAAAAAGAGACCTTTACCGAAAACAATCCATAAGGTCTTGCTCTATGGACAAAGTCACTCGTCACCTGTTTAATTTGTGTCAAAGTCGTGGTTTGTTTGTAAAAAATTATCTGTCCTCTAAAAGTCCAGTGTTTGTGCACACAACACATTGTTTTCAATTGCTATGTCACTTGTATAATCGCAAATTCATACTCATACTTACACCAAATGGCATCTTGCCTTTTTTTTTTTACTCCTTCCTAGTCTTAGTTCTGCATATTTTTCCCATTTAACTGTATCCAAATTTTAATAAAACTAATAAATCAATATTCCATATTTATATAAGATAATATGACAATTCCCACAATTACATCATCATGATTCATGACCCAATACTGGCAACACAAAACTAAAAAAACCTATGATTTCAATCAAGCTTTGTGTGTTGAATTTGTTCCTACCTCCAACCTGCGGATTACAATAGTACTTTGCTAGGTGCTGCAAGTCTTATACCAGATAATAACGACTTAACTAATTAATATAACATTGTACCTTATCATGTAAATAGGTGGTTACTTTCTTAAGGGAGTTTAGTGCAACTGAAATCAGGCCTTTTAGTTTTGAATTAAATGAAGTCATTTCGAGTAATCGTGTCTCTAAATTAAATTATCTATCCGGTATATATATGTGCCTAGGGAAACATTTTGGGGAACGAGAATCAAACATAATCTGCAAAAAATGAAAATCAGACTAGCATCTATGTCTCTGCAACAAAAACTAAGCATACTAAATCTAATCGGATTACGAAAAAACAAATCTAGCTGATCATAAACTAACAATATATGAGTATATAGAACAAAGTAATGATCCAACTAACTGCAACTTTTTTTTTACAAAAATCAAATATGTAAAGTGAAAATTAGTGGAGAAATAGCACATAATAG
>PHNY01177649.1:0-13131 GCA_003724115.2 Anethum foeniculum | reverse complement strand
CATTAGTTCTTCAGATTTTAGAATGATAAAAGATTAAAACTATTGGTGTAAATTTTGAATTTTGATGTGAATTTGAGTTTATTTTTTAAAGTTGACAAAATTTGGATTTGAATTTAAATATTTTAAAAATATATTTAACATATTTTTAGATACTTATCTTTTGAGATTTTCTTTTAAGAATTAGAACTTAAAAGAGTGAAATTTGATTTTCAATAATTAAATTTGTGTAACTCCAAAAAAAATTATAATTAAGATGATTTAAGATAGCAGGTAGATCCTCATAATGCTACAGAACAATGCTAGGAGACAAAATTTAAACTAAGCCCTCTATATCATATAGTTGAACTCTAAAACACCGTTATAATTTTAACGAATTACATACATGAATATTTGACTGCTTAGAGAAAAAATTAAACTAAGTTAAGTAATTAAACTTCAATGAATGAAATTCATGAATACAAAATACATGAATATTTGATATTTTATACTGATAATTGAAATCAAAATTATGCAAGAACTTTATAGATATGCATGCTTGTTACTAACGGGATATTTACAATATAAAAATTTGTAAACTAACCTCTATGTACGTGACTAATCCAATAGATCTTAAAAGAAGATCATCTAGAAACCCGCGTATACAAACATAAAAAAAAAATAGATGATAAGACAAAATTTTAGAATGCTGAAAGCTGTCTGAAAGAATATGCAAGAATCAGATTAGATATACATGAATATTTGATATTTTTATACTGATAATTGAAATCGAAATAATATAAGAACTTTATAAATATGCATGCTTGTTTCACACAGGATATTTACAATATAAAAATTTCAAAACTAACCTCTATGTACATAACTAATCGGATAGATCTTAAAAGAAGATCATCTACGAACCTGCACATACAAACATAAAAAGAATTAGATGATAAGACAAAATTGTAGAATGTTAAAAGTTGTCCGAAAGAATATACAAGAATCTGGTTAGATATACATGAATATTTGATATTTTTATACTGATAATTGACATCGAAATTATGTAAGAACTTCATAGATATGCATGCTTGTTTTAAACATGATATTTACATTATAAAAATTTGAAAACTAATCTCTATGTACATGACTAATTGGATAGATCTTAAAAGAAGATCATCTACAAACCTGCGGATACAAACATAAAAAGAATTAGATGATAAGACAGAAAGCTGTCTGAAAAAATATGCAAGAATCAGGTTAGATAACAAAAAGCCTCAAAATATCTTGTACTTATAAACATAAATATGATTGATAAGATTTAAGTGCTTCCATAAATTTCTTTTATATATATAAAGATTTATATTATATCTGAAATATGATTGGTTTTTATATTTTTCGACTTTCCCATAAATTTGAATGTAAATAAGGAAAATTTAAATTATTTTTTATATTTTAAATATGATTGATTTTTTTAATTTTTGACTTCCCTATAAATTCGAATGTTAATAAGGAAATTTTAATTTTTATGAATTAATATACAGGAGCATATTTGAAATAGGATCGATTTTTATATTTATTGACTTTCCCATAAAATTGAATGTAAATAAGGAAAATTTTAGTTAATTTTTATATTTGAAATAGGATTAATTTTTATAAATATTGACTTCCCTCAATATTCAAATGTAAATAAGGAAATTTTAATTTTTATGAATTAATATACAGGAGCTGTAGAAAAATTGATAAATATGATTCGGACGATTCTGGAGCTCCTGTGGGTTTTCCTTTATATATATTAAGATAAGATTAAGATTAATAAGATAAAAGATATTGATTATTTAAATTATATACCGGAGAAAATATTAGCTACTAATAAAAAAAAGTAAAAATCCTAAAATTTATGAATTAATTTAATATTATTTGGCAAGTTTAGATGCAAATACAAAATAAACATGTTCAGATTAAGATATCAGATAAACATTATTTTCAAGATGAAACATTATATATCTTAGGCCCCGTTTGGCTAAATAACTTATTGCTTATAAGTAACTTATTTTTTTTAAAAAAAAATCGTATTTTTTAAAAAAATTCAAATATAAATATTTATTATAAGAATTGAAAATTAAATCTTATTTTACTTATAAAAATTAAGTTACTTATTTTTAGAAAAAGTATATGTACACGTACTTTTTCTGAAAATAAGTTACTTCTTTTTCTAAAAATAAATTACTTATAAGATTTGCCAAATGGAAACGGACCTTAATGTTTCGTTTGTGTGGTGTATATATTTCAATAATAAATCCCCAGACAGATCAATAAATATATCACTATATCATGCATGTAGAACAATTACAGCTAAACTCCCTGCTTCTAAGGAAAGAGTGGATTAGTTGGCCATGGGAAGTGACCAAAGCATCCATATAAAATTGAATTAGTATAAAAGATACTTCACAAATTAAAAAATTGTAATAATCAAACTTATTAAGCACTAAAACACGAGAATCCCGCTGTTAGACATCTTTCTCCCTTAAAAAAAAACATTTCTTTAATCCTGCTGTTGACTTTCTTTTTTCTCTCCTTAATATGTTTTTTAAGGAGAGAACTGGTCTGTCCCTGAGGATCATCATGAGCCAGTCATATTAATGCTCAGCACGTTTGTGATTTCATATCGTATCCCGTGCACAAGATTTTAGGATCAGAAAAAAGTTTAGCTGAACTGCAATTTAATATTCCATGCAGGCTGATATTTGAAATTTGAAATTTGAATGTTTAGCTTGATAGCAATAATCATCGCTTGTTTTTTATTAACATTATTGTTAATTAATAAAAAACAAGCCTCGAGGTTTTTCGCATCGTTTGATAAAATTGATCGTTTTCGCTGCGGCCGCGTCTTTCTTTTCTCGGCCTTATTTAAGAGCTGTGCCCAGAATTCGGCTATGGCATCTGCGACATGTCGCAGTGCCTCTGCCTCCCCATTAAATTCTAGCAGGAAAAAGATGGAGCTCAAGGTATGCATGTTTCTTAATTGTTTGCTTTGGATCTTCAACAAATGATGGCATGCAAAATGTTGCTTGTTGATTGCATCTGCAACATATTGTTGTAATTGTAAAAGACATTCAAGATGTTTTGTTCAATATACATTAATTTAGCCTCCAAACTATAAACCTGTGATTTTGTACAAGGAATAGTGGAGGAACATATGCTTTAGCTCATTTCTTCATCCTGGCTTGTAATACTTGCAGGAAAAAGATAAGCCAAAGAAGCAGCAAAGCTCCGACGTATCAAAAAATCGTAGTCCAAGAACTAAAGGGTTGACAGGGCGAAGTCCGGGAGGTTCTACAACAATGTCAGAACTTCGGAGTAAGATTATGACTTTTAGAGACAAACTTGACTTACCCCCTTGCAATGCCTCGGCTTCTACACTACAGGTAGCTTCCTGGTTCTTACTATTATTTCTTGTTTTCGCATTTAGGAAGTGGGAAATAATTGGTGGTATTCTTATTAATGATAATGATTTGCAGCTGGTGATAATATCTGTGAATGATTTGCACAAGTTGTATCCTGATACTGTATCGAAACATTCAATGTCAGAAACAAAAGGAACTTCAATGAATCAGGTAAGTAACAAGTAATGAAAAATTTTAAATTTATGATTCAGTCGCCTTAATACCTTTCGATCATTGAGATGGTTTGACACAGGCACTGAATGCATTCTGTGATGCAATGAGAGCTGTTGGAGATATGTGGACAAATAGTAATAAATGGATGATCGAATCCACGAGATACAGTCTCGTCAATGCTGATTTGGAGCAACTTGGTATGTTAATTTCTTGCTTCCAGCTGTAAATTTTTGTGAGTTTAGGCAAAGTGGTTTGTTCTAGATTTTAGACAAAAAGTGGTAAGTTGCATATTATTGTGATATGACCAAGTTTATTGTGAGCCAACTTCAAACAGAGTCCAGATTCATATGTATTATGATGTCATTTTATGTTCGAAGGCGTTGACAGTTTTTTTCTTTGTTCTGGATAATAGCATTATCAATGCTTGATGACATGATCAAACTGGTGAAAGAGAAGATGTCCACTATGATGGATGATGATGAAGATGAGGACATGAAGCATTGCCTGCCCCTAGCTAATGTTGATGAAAGCTCTTTTTCAGAGTCCCCCACAGACAAGAAAACCCCCCAATCTGATTCTCCAGTTACCCCAACTTCAGTCCTTCCGCCCCTGAGGCCTGCATACTCTGTGCCTCTCTTGCCTCTCAGACTTCGAACTATTGGAAAACTAAAACCCATTGATTTGAAGCGTCTCGCTTTTCACTTCCCTCAAGAAGCAACCCAAGATTTTCACCAACTAAATGACATGTATAAGATAGTTGAGGAAGCCAAAGCTGAGTCAGAAGGAAAGAAAGACAACGAAGAACCAACAGATATAATAGAGCTAGCCAGTAGCTCGGTTATCCAAGAAACTTCAGCTAAAAGGAGCTCAAGTATGAAACAAAGTTCAAGTCCGAGAAGGACAGCTAAATCTAACTCAAGCATTGAACCAATTTCGAGTCCGGAAAGGACAGCTAAAGTTACCTCAAGTGACCAACCAATAACAAGTGCAAAAGGCTCCCCTATCAGTGCAGAAAACTTAGCTGAAACTCGCTCAATTGTTGAACCATTGTCAAGTGAAGAGAGCTCATGTGCAAAATCAGTATCAAGTTCAGAATGCTCAACTAAAAATTCCTCAACCGGGGAGCAATTACAAGCACATAAACTCCTAAACACCCCATCAAATTTAGCAAAAAAGGCTGCAAGATCTCCATTATCAGCACCGAAATTATCATTATCAATACAAGTACCAGCAAAATCATCAGTAGCATGCAAGGAACTATTGAATTCACCAACAGTAAGCACACCAGCATATCCTCCACCTCCACCATCAACACCCACAGTAGAATCTATAGCCCTACAACTGCCATCAACCAAGAAACCAGTAAATGTAGCAACATCTCCACCACCTCCACAGAGTATTGCGGTGCCTCCACCCCCACCACCGCCCATGACAAAAGGAAACAATGCAGCTCCACCACCGCCTCCACCACCACTGTCGTCAAACGGATCAGCGCCAGCACCACCACCACCTATGTCACTGTCCAATAAAGCTGCACCTCCACCTCCTCCTGGAGGTGGTAAACTGCTGCCCATGAAAGCAAATAGCAAACTCAGAAGATCTGCCCAGATAGGTAATTTGTATCGACAGCTAAAGGGCAAAGTGGAAGGATCCAGTTTAGATGGTAAATCATCACAGGGAAGAAAAGGTAATACGGGGTCAGGGGCTTCTTCTGGCGGAAGTCAGGGAACAAGCATGGCTGATGCCTTGGCAGAGATGACAAAGAGGTACGTGTATGCTGATAACAAAATATAGAGTAAAATTATTGACACAAGATAAATATTCCAAAAACAGGCCAGCGTTGCTAATAACTAGTATTCTGCTTTTTAGATCATCATACTTCCAGCAAATTGAAGAAGATGTTAAAAATCATGCTGAGTCAATCAAGGAGGTGAGAAAAAATCTCACCTCTTTCCAGGCAACTGATATGAATGAGCTACTTAAGTTCCACAGAGATGTAGAGTCACATCTTGAGAAACTAACGGATGAATCGCAGGTCTAATGATACAACTATATCTTACTTTTAAATATTTTGTTAACATTACTTCATAAATATGACCCTCAACTAATAATTATGCAGGTGCTAGCACGGTTTGAAGATTTTCCTACAAAAAAGTTGGAAGCATTGAGGATGGCTGCAGCATTATATTCCAAGTTGGAAGGGATTGTCACTACTCTGCAAAACTGGAAAATAGTGTCTCCCTTAAATCAACTTCTTGACAAAGTTGAGACTTACTTCACTAAGGTACTTTTTGGTGTTCTACGCTTCAGTCCAGACTGCTCGGTCAAAAGAACTCTGATACCTTATTAAGTTACTAATAACTCTCTGGAAACCTTAAATTGTTGAAAGGAGGGCTTAACATATATATCGTGCTTATATGTTTAATATTTTTAATCCTTGATAAGTATTGCTAACAAAGATTGATTGTGAGTAGATCAAAGGAGATCTGGACACATTGGAAAGAACAAAAGACGAAGAATCCAAGAAATTCCAAAGTCACAAGATACAATTTGATTTCGGAATCCTTGTACGTATAAAGGAACTAATGGTGGATGTTTCTGCAAACAGCATGGAACTGGCACTTAAGGTTGTTCAATATACAAACTTTTCATATCCGAACAGTTTATTAATCACTTTCTAAAGTACTTATATGCATTTCTTAATGATGTTCAGGAAAGAAGAGAAGCAAAAGCAAAGCAACTTGAAGAATGCAAATCAAAAGGTGACGTTAAGAAGATGGTATCTGCTAAGATGCTGTGGAGAGCCTTTCAGTTTGCTTTCCGTGTGTATACTTTTGCTGGTGGACACGATGAACGTGCTGACAAGCTTACAAGAGAACTGGCACATGAAATCGAGACTGATCCTCAGTAATAGTACTATATACATATTTGTGTGTAGTAAAAAACCAGAAATGAAAAGAATCTCAGCAACATTTCGTAACTGAGCCATTCAATATCATTTAGCATTTTTTATTTTTTTTGTAGCGGTCAATTTTAGAAATTTAAATACTCGCAGCACACTCCACACGGATGGCCGAGGTTTGAATCAACATTTTGATATCAACAGAAGACGGATACTAACGAAAAGGGTACAGGATTACCAAATTCGAGAGTAGAGAACATTTTACTTTAGCTTGGAAGTACCTTTCAGGGCATACAGCAGCCACTTTGTTGTATACAAGTGCATTTGTCATTTTTTTCTAATAACATTTAAGATTTGACAAATAATATTAGTGTTGGCCGCCTGGATTTGTTTTCGGGTAACTCCCGATAAATCTCATATTAAAGAAGTTAATTGACCGCAAATATTTAAGATAAATATGTTGAAAAATGTGGGTTTTAGCCTCATATTGTCAAGTCATTTTGAGCTGTACTTGAGTGGATGAATATTGTGTTCAGGCAACGGGTGACGCTTGGAATGTGTTCTTCTTCATGAAAGTTTTCTGAGGCACTTTGAAACACTCAAAATGGTTAAAAGATGAATAAGATATGATTTGATACCTTGAAAGTGAAAATGTTATTAAGTAATTTTGTATCCCACATTAAAATGTAAAACGGGTTTCCATTATTTTATATAACACAACACTGTAGTAATATCTATAAGTGTTAGTAAGACATTACTCCATCTCCTACCTCCCTGGGAGGCTTCTCGACTGTGTGAAGGGTAAGCGCATATAGACCTTCCCTATATGTGTTTTTTCACTAACAACCTTAGCGTGAGAGAGGTCATTGTACAGGGTTTGGCTAAACATACACTTGTACGATTATTACATGTGTAATTTGAGCCGGGGAAGCTAACTTGTCATCTTAAATTAGAAAATACGAACCTATCAAAACATAAAACCTACGTATACGAGTCATGGGCCGAATCAAGAGGAGGGGAATCTAGGCTGGCTGAGCCCAAAATTTTAATAAAGATTTTCTTTTTTTCAAATTCTAACTTCTAGTTAAAAATTAGTAAAAAATTTTACTAATTCCCAATTAACATCAAAATATACACGATATTTTATTTTAATCCCAACTGTTTCGACATTGTAATTCCGTCGTCATTGAAGGTATAAAAACTTGCACCATAGAGTTTATTTTTGGTACATATACTCCAACTCAATTGTGACGGAGAAATAATATTGTAAGTTCAGTCCGGCTCCAACTGAAAATGACACGTCCGAAAACAAATTTAATTCAAATTTGAGCTCCCGACTTCACTCAGTTTAAATTCTAGCCCCCACATTACCCTTTCCAAACCCAGTTTATCAATGGTGAAAATCGCGGATCTCTTCAAATTTATTGAATCCATCAGTCATACGTGCACAGATTGTAAAAATTATCTGTTTCTTTGTGTAAATGACTTAAAATTAAGAAAACAGTTTAAATTCCGAAGTTGGTAGTAAAAGTTATTTTTTCAACTTACTTTTTTTTTGAAGGAAAAATTCATTAATTAGAAAATTCATCCGGTAACATCTCCAACAACACATTTGGAGGAGACATAAAACAAACACTGCTGTTTAACAAGCATGGGACTTTGGCTAATAAATGAGCCGCCCTGTTGGCTTGTTTCTTAACATGACTAACAACTATATCATCACGTTGCTTGAGCTTTCCTCTACAATCTACAATGATATGCCCGACCTCAAAAAGATACTATGCCCTACCTTGCAAAGCAAACACCACCAGTTCAGAATCACATTCTATGTATACCTGATGAAGACTTACTTCCTCCACCCATTTTATCACTTCTTGCACCCCTATTGCCTCTACTTTCAGCAGTAACCTTACTCCCAATCTTCATACTCCTGCTCTCTACAAAATGTCCAATATCATTTCTCAAAATCATTCCCAGCGAAAACGAGGTGTCTTCCACATACAGAGCTGCATCCACATTGATTTTATACCAACCTCTATCTGGTTTAGACCATTTTACACCTTGAACACTTCATTTTTGTTCTGGAACCTTTAACAATAACTGCTTTCGGGTGTTAGCTTCTCTCCATTCAAATACCATTTTAGCACTAATCTCCACAGCAATGTTAGGAGGAAGAAGTCTGTTATGCCAAACTTTGTTGTTTCTCGCGTACCAAATTCCCCATAAGACTACACCAATTCTTCATGTCAACTCTGAGTTACCCTTGTTGATCGTTTCCAACAACCAATTTGGGGCCAACTCTACATCCTGCAGATCAATATCCAGACCTGACTGACCCCAGCATTCCACTGCATACTTGCATTCACAGAATAGATGTCTCATATGCTCTATATCAACATCACACATCGGGAATTACACGTTTACTACGAAGCAATTTTTGGACGGGAATATTATTCTTACAGAATCTCCATAAAAATGTTCTAACCTTAAGAGGTAATTGCAGGTTCCAGAGGTGTTTCCAACCGACTGAACTTGGTTCTAAATTTTCATCTACTGACAGAGCATCCCAAAAACGATAGCTAGATTTGACTGTGTAGTCCCCTTTACTGGTTCCCGTCCAAACAATTCTATCACACACATCAATTTGAGGTATCTTTGTTTGCAGGATCAACTGAATGTCATCAACGTGAAAATTATGTTGTACCTTATGCACGTCTCAGTCTTTACTATTAGGACGGAAGTAATGACACAATCTCTCATCTCTGACTCTATTCAAGTGAGAATCCTCCACACAAAAATCAGCTTTTCCTTGTAGCCATGGGTCTTTAAAGATCCTAATGTCCTGACCATCCCCAACAACCCATCTAAAACCTTTACACAATTGTTCCTTAGCTTCCCATATACCAGTCCACACAAAACTCAATTCTTTACCTTTCTGAGCTTGCATAACATGTGTATCTGGGTAATACTTGGCTTTAAAGACTCGAGCAACAAGAGATAGAGGATTGTGACAAACTTTCCAGCTATGTTTGCCAAGAAGGGCAATGTTGAACCCATAGAGGTCTCGAAAGCCTAGGCTACCAACTAATTTATGCCTCGCCATCTTATCCCACGCAAGCCACCTTAATCCTTTATTATTACTGTCATTCGAACTTCACAAGTAGCCGTTCATTAACCTCTCAATTTCAGTACAGAGAGATTTCGGAATTAGGAAACATGACATGGTATGAGAAGGGATTGATTGCAGCACACTTTTGACCATAATCGTTTTCCCTACCTTGGACAACATTCTGTGATTCCAACCTTGAATTTTCCTCCACACTCGTTCTTTGACATAATTGAAGACTGATTTCCTCGATCTCCCAATGAGCGAGGGTACACTTAGGTATCTGCTATCCCCCAGCCCGTTATTAACTTCTAGGATCGCCTTAATGGCTTGTTTTTTTTATCTCTTCTTACGTTTGCACTAAAGAAAATCCCAGACTTTTGATAGTTAATGACTTGACCAGACTTATAACCATACTCATTTAACAATGTCTTGATGTGTCCTGCCTCTACCTCTGTGGCTTTGAAGAATAAAAAGCTATCGTCCGCAAAGAGTAAATGAGTAACTCTAGGGGCATTAGGACTGACTTGGCACCCCGAAATAACTCCTTCACAAGCAGCTTTATTTCGATCATAGGAGAGACCTTCAACACAAAAAAGAAACAAGTACGGTGAAATAGGATCTCCTTACCTTAACCCACGTCTCGGATTAATAGGGCCAACTAAACTCCCATTAAAAGACACCATGTAGCTTACTGTCGTTACACAGAGCATCACCCAACTAATCCATATATCACAAAATCCCATGACCTTCATTCTATTTTTTAGATACGACCACTCAACACGATCATACGCCTTGGAAATGTCTAATTTCAAAGCTACCTCTCCATCTTGACCACGATTTTTCCTCTTCATATGATGTAACGTTTCAAACGCAACCAACACATTATCTGAGCTATTTTTACCTGGCACGAAAGCACTTTGGTTCTCAGAAATTACCCCCGGGAGAATCACTTTCAGCCTGTTAGCAAGAACCTTGGCTAGGATTTTATATAAGACATTACAAAGCGTTATTGGACGGAGCTCAGTCATCCTCTCTGCATTTTCTTTTTTTTTTGGGATTAACACCAAATTCGTGTCATTTAAATTAGAAGGAAATGACATCTCTTTTAGCCAATCTCGACAACACTGAAAAATTTATACTCCTATCAGATCCCAGAAGTGCTGGAAGAAGGCCGGACTGAAGCCATCCGGACCAGCAGTTTTATTAGGATGCATCTGCTTCACTGCAGCTGTAAACTCCGCGAAATTTATATCAGCTGTAAGTTTGGCATTGTGAGCATCAGTAATTACTCGAGTGCCAGAGTTTGTCACTGGAGGAGCACTATTTTGCTCACCACCTGCAAAAACACCTTTAAAATATTCCACCACCATATTACACATGTCATCATGGTTGTTAACAACAATGTTACTCTCAGAGATTAGATGTGAGATATGGTTAGCTTTCTTTCTTTTCGAAGCTGTAGCATGAAACTACTTCGAATTAATATCTCCCTCCGTTAACCAAAAGGATTTGGCTATTTGCCTCCAGTAAAGCTCCTCGTGAAGCAACAGCTCATCCAGCTTCCTGGTTTCCTCAAAATATAGCCGCACGCCTTTAGTATCATCTCTATCTTTAAGTTCAGATATAACAGCTTTCTATTTTTTAACTTTATCACGGAACTTGTGGAAAAAGGTCATTCCCCACCTCGCCATAAACGAAGACACAGAAAGAATTTTAGGAAGCAGATGCATTTTTGGTAAAGTACCCCAAAAATTAATCACTTCTTCTTTAAAGCTTGGTTCGTTCAGCCAAGAATTTTCAAAATGAAACTGAAATTGTTTTCTCGAAAAATGAACATGAACAGGCTCCAACAAAATAGGATTATGATCTGATTTTATAGTGTCTAAAACAGATAACTTACACAAAGGATCCTCCACCACAACAGGTTGGCAAATGCTCTGTTTAGACGCTCACGAACCCAATTCTCAGAACCCTTTCTTTTTTCCCACGTAAAGTCACCACCAACCAAGTCTAGTTCAGTAAGGCCACATTCTTCAATAGTTACCTTGAAACCATCTAATAATGACCTAGGATACGGATGCGGACCCTTCTTGTCTGATTCAAACAGCATGTTGTTGAAATCTCCAAACACACACCAAGGAATATTGTCATCTTTCACTAGACTACGCAATAGCTCCCAAGAATCCTGTCTTCTAGATCTTTCAGGGTATCCATAGAAACAAGTGAGTCTCCAACTATACTCGACTTTTCCATGAAGTTAACATTTATAAAATTACTAGAAGATTCCATCACCTGACAAATGAGCTTACTTTTCCACATTAAGGCCAAACCTCCTCCTCTCCCAATTCTATCAACTGCAAAAAAATTACTAAAACCACACTTATCAGCTATCTCTTTAATAGTTGCTTCCTCAACTAAAGTCTCAGCTAGAAAAACCAAATCAGGGTTACAAGACTTAATTAAGTCCCTGAACACTCGAACTGCATGGAGGCTCCCCAGACCTCTGTAGTTCCAACTTAGTAGATTCATAATGGTCGGCTGCTAGCTTGCACCGCAAGCGTAGCCAAAATAGTTTTGTTTGAATCTGTATAATCCCCATAAAAAATACATTTTCCATGTGCTTGTCACCTCCTTGAGTCATTACAGCAGCCCCTAGAATCGTATCGTTCGTATCCATTATTATTTTTGAGTCTGGGCCTATTCTCTTTCTCTTTCTTTCGTCCAGCTCAAAACTCAAACTCTCCACAAAGCCCATTTCATTAACCAGTCTATTTAGTCCAGGCCCACTTGACGCCCCCACAATTCCTGGAACTAATTTATTATTCAAATTTTCCCCCTCAAAACCCCTGATATCTCTCCTTCCCCCAACAACCATATCTCTAATTCCAGCATTTACGCCCGTAGAATTTGGGACGTTATTCTCGCGCCCAATCCTCTCCGTCCATCCCGCATCATCCTCCTCTCGCAGCCATTTGCTAATATCCATTCCAGCCCCTCTACGCGATGGTGCTCGCAACCATGAACCCCATTCTTTGACACCCCCCTATGCTCTGTTATCAATCGAACATCGACAAAACCTTTCAGTATGTGCAACTAAGCCACAAGAAAAACCAAAAAACCCCAGACGTTTATATTTGCAAGACACCATGAACTCTGTTCCATTTCTTCGCTTAATCTTCTTCTTTCTTTTTAATGGCTTCCTAACATCCAGTCTTATCTTTACCCTCATACATTCCCACCATATACTACTATCATTCCTCATATCATACTGAACAAACTCACCAAAGAAGTTCCCAAGCTGTTGGCCAACTACTTCCGACATGAACCCGCTAGGTAAATCATGTATCTGAATCCAGATGTTTAACCACCATAAAGGAACTTTCAGTGGTTCCTCACCCAAAGGAATTTGTAAAGCATAATGTAAGGTAATATGTAATAGAGGTAATATAACTCAACTAGGATAGGAAACAGGCAAATAATATTAAACCTATGAAGCACAGGAATCCTGAAGTTGAAGACAGGATAAA
>PHNY01177643.1:30218-42530 GCA_003724115.2 Anethum foeniculum | reverse complement strand
TATATGAGTGAGATCAAATACAACATTTTCTAAGTTGCAACCTTAAACACTTTTCTGGACCTTTGGATTAAAAAGAATGGGTGGTGGAGATTAAGTTGATGAGGTCATACTTAGTTAAAAAAGGCAGTGGCATTTGTGTAAATAAGATAAAAAAAAATTTCATTTTCTAAATAATTTTAGATATACTTCCGCTATTGCTTTTCTTCACATTTGCTGCTTCCTTTTTCTTCTTTTCTTCTGGGTTAGATATACAATATATACACATTTCTTTTTCTTCTTTTCTTATTTTCTATAACTAACTATACATATACTTGATCTGTAAAGATGATTTTTGATGAGAAAAACAGCGATGGAAACACTTCTTCACGTACAAATTCATCACGAAAAGCAGTGATGGAATCATTTGTGTATTCGTAAATTGAAACATCGAAGATTCTTTGTCATATGATTTTGATATTACAACGATAACTTTCATTGAATATTGTATTGTTATGAGTTGTAACTTGTTGTGGACTTATTCAAAGATTAGAGATTTGAAAAGTTGATGATATGGTTCAAATATGTATGTTTAGTAGAACTTTTTTAGACTTGAAAAATGTGTATTTAAGGTGTTTGATAAAATGTGTGAGAGATGATTAATTGAATTTGTGATAATTTTTGACAGATTCAACATGATAATGTGTTGAATCTAAGTTAGACATGTGTTGAACCTTATGCTGTTATGAGTTGTAACTTGTTAATGGATTTATTCAAAGAATAAAGATTTAAAGAGTTGTTGATACGGTTTAAATCTATATTTTTAGTAGATATTTTTTAGACTTGGAAAATGTGTAATGAAGTTGTTTGATAAAATGTGCGAGAGATGATTAATTATATTTGTGATCTTTTTCGACAGATTCAACATGATGCATAATTACGATTCAACATGAATATGTATTAAATATATGTTAGATATGTGTTGAACCTTGTATTCTTATGAGTTGTAACTTGTTGATGGATTTATTCAAATAATAAAGATTTGAAGAGTTGATGATATGGTTCGAATCTGTATATCTAATAGATATTGTTTAGACTTGAAAAATGTGTGTGAAAGTGTTTGAAAAAATGTGTGAGAGATGATTAATTAGATTTGTGATAATTTTTGACAGATTCAACATGATACATAATTACGATTCAACATGAAAATGTGTTGAATCTAAGTTAGACATATGTTGAACCTTTCAAATTATATATATATTATTAAGGTATAGAAAAACCCATTTTGTTTAATAAATATTTCATTTTTTGAATATCATTCTCTCTTTAGGGTTAATAGTCCACCTTTGGGTATAGAATTAACCTTTTTTTTATTATTTTTTTACAATTTTTAATATTATTTCTTAATGGCGGTTAACTCGTATACTTGGATGTTATGTCAAATACGTATGTTCAACATATTTATCCTATTAGTTCAACAGAAAAACGTTCCCAAACGGGTTCACCAATTCCTTATTGGGGTATAGAAATACCTATTTTTTTTAATTAAAATTTCATTTTTAATATCATTTTTTTCAAACGGGTTAAATAGCCCATCTTTGGGTATAGAAATCTCCATTTTTTTAATTTTTCATGATTTTTAAAATTATTTTCCAATATGGGTTAACTCATATGTTTGGGTGTTTTTTAAATTACGAATGTTTAACATAATTAAATTACTGGTTCAACAGTTACACATTCCCAAACGAAAAATATTGACAAAATTCAACGTATTTATATTGTGGGTTCAACATCATATATATCATATTTTAAAGGGTTCAACCGATATATAACAAGTGTTCAACACTTTACGAACAATATTTAACAAATCCCAAACGATCATTATAGTTATATTCAACATATAACATAAATATAAATAAGGTTCAACAAATTTCTATCGAGTATTCAACAATTTTATAAAAAACATTACAAAAATACGAATTCAACACATGTGTATACTAAGTGTCCGTTTGGGAAATCTTAAAATAAGTAACTTATGACTTAAAAGGGATAAGTGACTCTTAAGTGATAAGTAGATTAATACTTATAAGTTATAGAAGTGGTTGGATAATTTTACTTATAAGTCAGAACTTTTTTTACTAAAATGAACTAAAAATAATAATTTTTAAATATAATTATCTTAATTCGTGCATTTTAAGTTAAGTTAGCATTTAAATAAAAAAAATAAAAATCAAATAAGTTGAGAAAAAGTACATCGTTACCAACATTCAACTTATTAGCTTATAAGTTGTAAATTCAACTTATAAGTTGGGTCGACAAACACACGTCGATAAGTTGTTGCGAGCTTATAAATCATAAGCTGACTTATTTCAATCAACCAAACAGGCTATGGACTATTACAAATAACACCTAATCAATCTGAGCTTATCATTACCAATATTTAACATTCAACATCTCAGAATGTAATATAAAAGTGTTCAACGAATTAATATCAAGATTCAACATTTGCACATATAAAACCTTAATCAATATAGTTTTTGATTATAGTAGTCTAACATGTATATGAAATACATAAATGTAATATAAGGAAGCATAATAACAACAAAAAATATTATAAAATCATCCAAATTTTAGATCTAAAAAAATTCTAGCTTTAAAACTTTTGTAATTATAGCTTTAAAACTTTTGTATGTATATATTTATATACATATGGCGAAGAAGAAGAAGAAGAAGAAGAAGAAGAAGAAGATGATGAAGATGAAGAAGAAGAAGATGAAGAAGGAGGAGGAAGAGTACGCAGGAGAGGCAGACAAGACAAAGACAAAGAGATAAGAAAATTAAAAGTAGATCTTAAACTTTTTAGGCCCAATAACTAAAGGGGTATAAAGTTCCACTTATTTACAAAAATGACACCGTTCCTTTTTGATTGGTATGATATCATTCTTTTAATCTCAGCCCTTCATTTTTCCAGATCCAGTTGTCCTTAAAAGTATGTAAGTTTGTAACTTAAAAATGTTTCATTATATATATATATATATATATATATATATATATATATAAGATATAAAATTACACAATATAACAGTGGAACGTCTTTAATTCTACTAAATATAATCCTCCAGACCATCGAGGTATGCAAAACTGCATCAACTCTCTGGGTTATACAACAATGAACAAACCTCCATCCCTTCTTAACTACAATAATAAATTAACGTAAATATAGGATTCTCGCTAAGTTATAGCATATATATCATGTCAAACAATAAATCGCCGATGATCGTTGCATCGACTAGTGCTTTTGCAGTCTCAATATCATTATGTGTTAGGTCCATTGGTCAAATACAGAGGGGGATGAATGTATTTGTGTTCGCTTTTCAAAATTAATTGTAATGGAAAATAAAAATCAAACAAACACAAACAAGATCCGGGGTTAAATTCTTTTATAAAGAAAAATAACCACGAAGGTTTGCTTACAATCACCAAATAAAATTATTTGGTGCAATAAAAGAAACAAACACACTAAAATAATTAAACTATGTAGATCTAGTGTTTGCTTTATCACTCTAAATTAAATAGCCCTTATAAGGATGAGATATAAAATTGAGCGTTACAATATGTAAGACTTGATGGTGTATCTCACAATAATTTAATACACTTGATCTCCAAGAAATAAATCTCTTTAATCAAGAATATTAATTATTGTGGTACGATTGCCAAAAGAGCAAGTCGTGATACGTACTAGGGATAAATATCCGCTAGGAGAAATACAAGATGAAAGAAGAATTAAATCTAGGAAGGATGTAGCTTGTAAATCTAGAAAATAAAGCTTCTTCCCTTGTTTCTTTTTGCCCCTTTGTGTATGTATATGTATGTATATATGAAGGAGGCGGCTGCTGCATTCAATACACATCATTCTGCACAAAACCCTGATTTTTATATACTGCACAACTTCAATTGCTCTTGTAATACTATCCAACAGCTGCTAAGACAATCGGTAGTACTATGAAATGACCAAGTAATACTATCATTTGAACTGGCAGTACTATCGGTAATACTATCCTCCTCTCAATAGAACTTTTGGTAACACTATCACTGGCTCAGTAGTACTTTCGGTAATACTACTGATTTGACTTGGTAATACTATTGGTAGTACTACTTGACAGTATTACCAGCTCAAAAAGTTAGTATTTCTCTTTAAAAATCACATAAGAATAGCCTTTTTGAGCCGTTTCTTCTCATTTAGCGAACTAATTAATTTTAAAACTTTATAATTAACAAACCAACCGATTAAATTACTAAATAAATTAATTCTTGATTATATTAATTTATTTATATAAGCCAAACAATTGATTTAATTAATTAAAAGAATTAAAACCAAATTCTTTTAATCCCTTTATCCAAAATAGAGCAATCCAAATTGTATCACTTGACCACTTAACAATTCTTCGAATAATGATACTTAGTTTCCCTTCACGGATCACTGACGCCTAGTGCAATGGTCTGGTTCATAGACAACTAGTTCCGCTCTCAGGCCTTCGTATCATAAACTTTACAAACCATTGTTAACCTGAGCTCTTTATTGACAAAACCACTGAAATATCCCGGTCTTCACCTGTGTCAACACAAACTCCTTCGAATACCCTTAAACATTTATTCCACTGATTGCTTGAACATATTAATGAACTTCTGACAGTGTTTTGTCAAGGATTCCAGTGATCATAGTATTATTTGCAAGTCATGTTCTATGTTGAATTATCAAACCAGGCATTGTTGAGATAATATATGTAGCTTCAATCTTTCTCAACATTATGGTTCCCTTTAATCGTTCACTTACTCTGAATGTGGCAATAGTTCACATGTTACAAGATGACATGAGTTCAGGTATCTTAACTAAAGCTCAGCTCCTAAGAGTTTTTGTATATATATAATTGTACTGCCTTTTATTTCAAGTATAATACCAACCTAAGAACAAGGACATCAAATTATAATCAAACAAAAGAAAATATATATTACTGGGTCAGAACATTACCACATTTACTTTGCCAACTGGAATCATGTGAACGCATTCTTCGATTTCATTGAGATCTTCGAGTAACCATTGCGGAACAATGTTGGACCCTCTGTTTAGGCTGTATTAAACAGTACAATCATTCAAGTTTTTCTATACAAGTCGAGAATAAACATCAAAATAATATAACAGAAAAACTATAAGCAATTTTGAAGCAGAAAATAAGACTACTCTTACATCGTTGAAGTCATCGTATATAGTTGCTTTGCTTTTGAAATTTGGCGAGGATTACCTATGAATTTAACCAATGTGGATTCTGAGTTATGATCAAGATCTTTAACTAGAATTCATGCTCCATATTGAATATGAAGATACTTAGGGGCTATTTGGTTGGGATTAATAGGCCTGGTAGACTGGAATGGGCTCCTTATTCCAAGACCACAGTGTTCGAATTACATTTTAGAATAAAGGGAATGGGAATCTGTACACATTCAACCGGTTAATACAATCCCTACCTATTGTCCAGGTCTCAAAACTCATTCCAGACATATATTAAATTAGCTCGACTTTTTCTATTTCTCACTCATCTTAATCCCTCTCTATCATATCTTCTTCGATCTTTTCTTCCTCAATCTTTATCTGATCATTTCCTCCCCCTTCTTAAATTCTTCATCTTTCTCTCTCTCATCCTCCCCATATCCCCTTATCTCCCCTCTCATCTACTCTTCTCGTTTTACATTTGATATCTCCCCCCCTCTCTCTCGCGCTCTTTCTCACGCACAAATATCGTATATATCTCGGCGCTCATAAATATAGCTCAGTTTTTTGAAGGTAACTCTCTATGAATAACTCTCATCAATGTACAAGTTATACATATGTATTATTGTGAATTTTTCTTTATTTCATTTGTGTATGTTTCTATTTTTGTGAATTTATGTCTCTAATATGGTTATGATTGTTAACTTGTGCATCGAAAAAATTGGTAGTAAGGTGTTCGATAAAATGTCTCAATGAGTACAATGTTGCTAATATAAAAAATATTGTTATTCAATATTTTTATTTTGATTTAAATCATTTAGGAAGTGTTTCCATAAGTTTTATTGTGAATTTTGATAGGTGGGTCGAGTTAAATCACATATACACTTTGCTCGTTGATATGAGGCAGCTGTTAAGTAGCTCCTTACACAAGTACTTGTCCTTGTTTAGTTGACAGATCTTTTAAGTGCTAAATTTTGTTATGATAACTGATATTTTACTATATGAAATGTTATCTTGTCGTGTCTTTTCGTGTATAGGATGAATACTAGAAAAGGTCAAAATAAGAAGAATTGGAGTATTGAGGAGGATCGTATTCTCATTGAAACTCTCCAAGAAGTAGTCGTTGACACAAATTGGAAGAGTGATAAAGGATGAAGGGATGGGTATATGGTCCGCGTTGAAGAGTTAATGACTATGAAAGTACCCTTGGCAAATTTGAAAGCAAATCTTCACATAGAATCAAGGTGGAAGTATCTGAAAAGGAAATATAATGCAATAGCTTATATGAGAGGCAGTTCTGGACTTGGTTGGGATGAGACGACAAAAAAAAATCAATGCGATAAAAGTGTTTATGGCGAATGGTGCAAGGTATGTTAACTATGGTAGGATTGAAAATTAGTTTTGAAACCAAATATGACATTCTACAATATTAGTTTCACTTTAAGCACTACATGTAAATTTGAAGGTAAATTAGTATTCGCATGCTAAATAATTATTTACCGTTAAAAGTTTCTAGTTTTCGGTATGGAGTCTATTATTTTTAAGGTATAGTTGGTTTGAATATTGGGATGAATTGTTATTTATTAAAACTCAAAAACACTACTTAAGATTTAATGATTTTTAGGTCAAATAAAATGGTGTCACTATTTGCACAGTCTGGTTGAAGTAAAATACACTGTCTTTTATAAATGGAAGCTAGGTCTACCCTAAGAAATTGATAATTTTAACTCTCATGAAACCGTAGTTGTTAGATGGATTAAATTGAACACACCACGAAACTCTAAAATCGTGACTATAGATTAAATTGAACCCCCCCTAAGGTGATGTATTTTGTTTATATTTGGTATAGATAAAAATGTTATGACGAATGGTGCAACATATGTTAAAAAAAAATAATCAAAGTGATCAAAGTTTTTATGTCAAGAAAATGAAGTAAAAGAAATTGTTGGTACAGTTTGTTATTAGTGGAATAGGAATATAAAACGATATTTAGTGGCAAAAAAATCTCAGAAACAATTTGGACTAGCTAAGAATAAAGTTAGAAATCTATATTACATAACACAATAAAGCTATAATGATAAAACTATAGTACTCTAAAGATCGGTTCTTTCTATCTGAAAAGTGATATTTTTCCTGCATAGTTACATTCTTGATGAGACATCATGTTCTTTACAATCATAAGTCACAATTATGATATTTGTATTTGACAATATTAGAGTCACAAGGATGCTAGAGGCATGTGAGGCATTTTGTTTCCACATTTTCATGCACTTGGAGAGTTGATGGGGAACGATCGAGCAACCGGTTGTCATGCCGAAAAATTTTGGATGCAATTGAGAATATGGGTAATGAAACAACTAAATCAATGTTTAGTGCTTCTACAGAAGAAAATGATGAAGAGTGTCTGTCTGTTTCTAAATTGGGTAAAGAAAAAGATCAAAGGACAATGTTGAAAAAAATTTAGTTGCCATGTTTGATGAGGTGTCTGGAAAATTAGGATTATTTATGGACAATGTTGGTACACATCTTGGTAAGTTGGTTGCAAGTGAAAGTGATGATATGACAGGTAAAGTGATGGATGCTTCGTCTCAAATGAAAGGATTATCAAGTGGTGAAGTGTTGGAGGCTGCCGAAATTCTTATAACGAAGCCACATAAATTGAAAGTTTTCTATCATGCCAATGTGGAGCTGAACAAGGATTATATTTTTCGACTTCTATTATCTAATAAGAAGAGGTCTATATCAAATGTAAAGGAGTTATAAGCACCGATGGGATTGTACTTTCTGTTTTAGTTGTGCCTTATGGGTTTGAGTTATCATTGATATTTTAATTTTATGAGAATTCTTAATTTGATATTGATAAAAAGTTTAAGAAGTGTTGAATTAATGTTAAATATTATGTTGTTGCCTCTCTGGATTTACTAGCATTGGTTTTTAGTCTTTAATATAAAGAATAGTTGTAGGTTATTTATTTTCAAAAGAAAATAAAAATATAATGAGGTCATTTTTCCTTGTTTTTTAATATTATGTATAGTAGTTTTGGGTGTGTATTAATGAAAGTAACCACACAGATGATAGAATGATAATTTTTTTATATTATTTTTATTAATGATTGAAATATATGATGTATAGTAGTTCTGGGGGGGTATTAATGATTGGAACATATCGTATTGGTATTTCTAGGTATAATTATAAAAAGAAATATGTTTTAATTTCAAGTGTAACATGTTTTATTTAGAAAAGACAAAATTAATAATGGAATTATTGGTATTTTTAGATATTTATAATAAGTAATATGTTTTCATTAAAAGATAGTATGTCTTGATTTGAAAACTTAATCGACTAGTTACTATTATTTATATTATTTTATAATTTATCTCTTCTCTATATAATATCCCAACATGGGTATAATATTAGTGAGATATTTTATTCATGTGAAATGTCGGATTTGTCCGTATTTTTATTATATTAAAAAAAATTGTTGATGGGATTTGAACCCGAGTCTAGCCATTTAATTGCACACTTCAACACCACTGTGCTACTACACAATTTGTGTTTTTTGTCATGCACTTAATATGTATCTGTATCATGAAAGTAAATTTGGTACTTTATCATTGCAACTTATATAATAATATTTTTTAATCATGGTTTTCTTTTCATATTTATTAATTTAGTTATATATATTTCTAAATAATTAAAGTTACTACTCCATTTGTCCCAATCTATTTGTTTTATTTGATTTTATATGTTCAAATTTATCTAATTTTGAATAAATATTTCATATAGTATATGTTCCAAACAATTAAAAATATTATATCATTGGAAATATTAAATACATATTGGGTTTAATATATATCATTAGAAATTTTTCAATTAAAAATTAAGTTGCTTTAATCATAAAAAATGATATATGACTAATAAATTGGGGAATATTAAGTATTGAAATAATAATAATAAATAATATTTAAATGAAATACAAGATTATAAATTTAATTATTAATACTATTTTTACAATATTGGTGAATAGAATAATAGACTGTATATAATGATTGATTTGTCGAAATAAACATGTATTTATATTACTCATACGACATAATACGTTATTTCATTTAAATAATCACGATTTGAGGTGATATAATTCATGGTGATAAATTCAGGAGCAGTATCTCATGAGCTACAGTATTCGCATATCTAGGTACAAACTCAAGTAACACTTTATCATAGTGTTTAACAAATTCACTACAATCTTGGATGATTGTATGAAACAAAGACCTCCCTTTTGGTGCACGAAAAGCATCTTTCAATAACTTTGAATCGGATTCAAACACACATTTGGTAGTCCTCCACCCCTTAATCCATGACAACGCCCCTCTCATGCTTAAAGCTTCTGCCTCCTTTGACGTTCTTGTGTCGCTGATAACATTATTCTGAGCTTGCAGAAACAAACTACAATCATCTCGCACCCCACATGCAACAGCTACATAGTCACGTCCGGGAGGACTTAAGTATATAAATTTTATAAAAATACTAAAGGCAAAACAAATTATGTTAATTATTAATATACTCTTCTTGTTACACACGTAAGATTTTTAATCTTAGAATGAATATAGATATTAGTATATCGACAAAGTGGACTAGACAAGACACTAATATTTTGAACAATATTTTATACTAACAAAATAATGTTGACAATAAAGGAGTATTTTACACAATCAAGATAACGTCCCAGAATAAACAACTTATAAATCAATGAAATAACTTATATTTAATTACAAAAAATATAGAAAGCCTGATCAATTAAAATTCTCACATTAGTCACTTTTTGATATTTTTTAATAAATGCCCGCAGATGGTAAGTTACAAAATTTTGGCAGATATTTAAATGTTCAACATTTCACTATTATTAGAATATGGAATGTATAGATATTATTTGACTTGGAATGTCCGTCAAAAAGGCTGTATTTTCTCAAGATCTGCAAAGGGATCTCATGGTCCTCCATGTGGTGTAGCAATTATACGAGATCATATGAGAATATTTATCTCATTTTTCTTGGCAAACTTTAGTCACTACACAGTTTTTAGGGTAGAATTATTATCCATAACCAAAGTTCTTGAGCTAGCAAGAAATTTTCAAATAAAGCATTTGAAAGTTGCCCTTGATAGTCTGACTTGTGAGCAAACAAAATGGTAATGACAGAAATGAATGTGCTCATGATTTTAACTTTTGTCACGATTTGATTATAATCTCAGATTGGATGGTGATGATATATCATGTATATCGAGAAGGTAACCATGCTACATATTGATTATCAAATGAAGAAGTTTTACGGGATGAAATATTTTGAATATTGAAAAGCTCTCCTCTAGAGCTTTGTAGATTTTTAGTTGAAGATATTAGGGGCGCGGTTTCGCAACGATCAGTTTCTCAATAGGAAGCTTGATTTAGTTTTTTTTTAGTTGGTTTCTTCATGTCCCAAATGGATATTTTTTTTTGTATTATTTCATAGGAACATACTAGCTAATTAATTATATGTATTAATTTTTTGTATTTATACACATTAAAGCTAACCCGGGTGTATGTTTCTCGAAACAATATTAGAGTAAATAATAAGAAATCGAGTATTATCTTATTTTAATTATTATTTAATTATTATTTTATTAAATAAAATTTTACTAAATTTTATTAAATACCTCTCTAAAGACACGAATTTGAACATAAAACGGCCAATTTGAAGATATTTATTAAATTTGATGATAAAGATTTAAGTGTTGAAAATAATTGTAAACATACAAATTTCAAAATTTCAAAAGGAAAATGATATAATTTATGGTCATAGTACTACATTCGTACTTATATAATGATTAATATATTTATTATACCAATTTATATATAATAAATTTTTAAAATAAACTTCTATATGATAAACTAAGAATTTAAAATTTATTATTAATTTTTTTGTTTTTTATAAATATTTTTATAATTTTCTTCCACTATAAAGAAAGATAAAATATACAATATTTACCTATTAAAAATTATAAATTATGATCTAAAAAATTTATATAATATTTTCTAGTAATATCAATGTTATTATGATTTTTAAATTTTTAATTAATTATTTTCTTAATAACAACACAGCCAAAAAAATAAAATAAAAATTGAAAGTTGCTTACGCAATGAATCATAGCGTAAGTCTGTGCTTCCGCTATGATTCATTGCGGAAACAATAAAATTTTTGAACATTTTGCGAGTAAAAGCGCGTTGGTTGGTTGGTGCATTTAATACCCCTTCCGCAATGTTTCATAGCGGAAAGAAGCATTAAATCCCAGCTTTACTTTTTCCCTTTTGACTCGTTTTTACCCCAAAAATTCCACCATTTTTCAAGTTGGAGCTCAAAAAAGGTTAGTTTTCTTTACAAATTTTAATAGCATCTCATTTGTTTAATTATTCTAGTTCATCTAGCGAGCATGATGATTTTGATTATTTTACACCAGTTGCAAAAAATCCGGTTTATCGTAAACTTATTACAGATAATGTTAATGAATTGATAGATGTTGATACTTACGATTATAAATGTAAGAAAAAATTGGATATGGATGATGATATTGAGTATATGGGAAAAAGAGGAAGATTATAAAAAAGAAGAGGTTGATTGTAAGAAAATAGGAAAAGAACAAATAAATGATGATGATGATGATGATTTTTTTAGAGAAGAGAAATTTAATGCAAGTGATGATGATGATGAGGGTGATGATGCCAATAGAAAAGATTTTTTTTTTAATGTAGATGAGGAAGATGATGATAGGAGTTTTGAAAAATTAAGTTACGGGTTTTCAAAATCAAATATGAATGGTGTTATGCCTTGTGTTGGTATGATTTTAACACTTTGGATGAAGCGAAAATTTTTTATAGAGATTATGGTAGGAGTGTTGGATTTGAGATTATTATTAGGAGTACTCATAGATATTCACGAGGTAATGGTGTATCCTCGCGTTTGTATATTTGTCGTAAGGGTGGAAGACTAGGTTCTAGTAAGAAATTGGATGTTGAAGATGAAAGAAAGGAAAAAATG
>PHNY01177643.1:16051-30187 GCA_003724115.2 Anethum foeniculum | reverse complement strand
AACAAATTGTAGTGCTTGAATGTGTGTCACTCATAGAGTTAAAAATAATAAATGGGAAGTAACTTTGGTTAAATTAGAGCATGATCATGATATGGTAACACCGGATAAAGTGCAATTCATGTAAAGGTCAAAAAACATAGATCCGCTCACCCGGGCATTGATTGAGTTATTTAATAAATCGGGGATTGAAACCGCTCAAGTTATGAGATTTCTTGGTGAAACATGGGGTAGTGTGGAAAAACTTGGTTTTTCAAATCAAGATGTTCGTAACGTCATTCGTGATATTCAACAATGGGTGTTTGATTCCGGTGATGTGGAGAGTAGATTGGCCTTGCTAAGAAATTGCAAGAAACAAGTTTTGGAAATTTTTTCTATCGAGTTGATTTGGATGAAGAAAATAGAGTTAGAGGTTTGGTTTGGGTTGATCATCGATCATTAAACACATAATCCAATTTTGGAGATGTTGTTACATTTAACTCAACATATAGGACCAATAGGTATTGTATGTCTTTTATACCTATTACGGGTGTCAACCATCACTACCAAGGTATTTTGTTTGGTTTTGCACTCATGAAGGATGAGACGGAGATTTCGTACAAATGGGTTTTGAAGACATGGTTGGAAGCCGTTGGAAACAAACCTCCCCTAACTCTCATTACGGATCAAGATATAGCGTTGGGAAATGCTATTGCCGAGATTTTGCCACATACCAAGCATATATTATGTTCGTGGCACATAAATAGTAAGTTCCCCGAGAAATTGTCGGCTTTGTACACCCAATATCCGGAATTTAAAGCGGATTTCAATGATTGTTTGTACAAATCGTTAACACCCACGGAATTTATTGGTAAGCGGGAGGTTTTGGTAGAGAAGTATGAACTCGAGGGTCACGTTTGGCCAAACGATATGTATGCCATAAAAGATAAATGGATTCGCGCTTACACAAAACAACATTTCTCCGCCGGTATGACCACCACTTTAAGAAGCGAGTCCATTAATTCATTTTTTGACGAGTATGTGAAAGCTTCAACCGGGTTGAAAGAATTCATTGAGAATTCACAAAAGGATTTGGAAACACAATACCTTAATGAGGTTAAAGCCGATTATGAGACCGAGTACAAGCAAAAGAGATTGTTATTTAATTCCGGCTTGGAAATTCATGCTTCGTCTATTTACACAAAGGAAATGTTTAGGCAATTTCAAAAAGAGCTTATGAAAAGCACATCTTACGTGGTAAAAAGTTGTAAAGATGGTTCCAATTACATGTGGAAGTTGTATTTAGTAGAGAAGCATAATTTATAGGAGAATTGTAGAAGAAGTTATCGAGTAATGGTTTCCTTGGACGGAAATATTGAGTGTGCTTGTAAAAAATTTGAACATTCCGGGATGCTTTGCAAACATATCCTCCGGTATCTTGACAAGAAACAAAAAACTATGATACCAACAAATTTTATCAAATTGAGATGGACACCAAATGCAAATAAAAATGTGGATTTTTTGCCTTATAATCCTCCCGTTCTTGTTGGTGATTCAACAACGGCAAGGTATAGTGCTTTGTGTAAATCTTTTCAAGGTTTGAGTGCTATTGGAAGTTGTTCGAAACCACGATACAATTATGTGATGGATCTGATTGAGAAAGGAAAGTGATATATCATTGAAAATTTCGGGGAAGAGAAAAACAATTTAAGAACGGAGGACCTATTTCATGATTTTGATGAACATGATCCGGTGTTCAATCCTCCAATATCACAAACTAAGGGAAGAAAGAAGTCAGAAAGGTATAAAAGTGGTGTTGAGACGTCAACTTAAAAAATCAAAGTGCGTAAATGCGGACGTTGTGGTGGACCAAATCATGATAGGAGAAAAGTGCGTAAATGCGCAAAATAAATAAATTTATGTATTTTAATTTGGAAAATTGAATTTGGAATGTAATATTCGAACTTGTTGTTTTAAATGTTATTTTGTATTTATTTGAGTTTTTATGTTTTTTTTGAAGTTAGATAAGTAAATGTTATAAAAAAAATTCGAAGCTGGAAAAAATAGGGGAAAAACATGGGAGAAGCAGAAAGGAAACTGGACAAATCTGGAGGAGCTTTGTCCTTCCGCAATGATTCATTGCGGAAGCTCCCCTGTTTTTTCTCTACTTTAGCTTAGCTACGAATTAGTTGCAAAAAATTCAATTTCAAATTTTAAAAAAATCAAAAAAATGGAAAATAGCTATTTTTGTAAAAAAAAAAAACAGGGAATTTTCAACAAAATTTAAGTGTCCTCTCTATTTTTTGTGGATTTTTTAAAGAAATTTTATTATTTTCCCATTTTTCATTATTTAATTGGAATTTTCTCAATAAATAAGGAAAGAAAATAAAAAAAATGGGAAATGGCTATTTTTGTAAAACAAAAAATAAAGAAATTTTTCAACAAAATTTAAGTGTCCTCTCTATTTTTTGTGGATTTTTTTAATAAAATTTATTCTTTTCCCATTTTTTCATTATTTAATTCGAATTTTCTCAATAAATAAGGAAAGAAAATCAAAAAAAATGGAAAATGGCTATTTTTGTAAAACAAAAAATACATGAAGTTTTTAACAAAATTTCAGTGTCCTCTCTATTTTTTGTGGATTTTTAAAAGAAATTTTATTATTTTCCAATTTTTTCATTATTTAATTCGAATTTTCTCAGTAAATAAGGAAAGAAAATAAAAAAAAGGAAAATGGCTATTTTTGTAAAACAAAAAATACAGGAATTTTTCAACAAAATTTCAGTGTCCTCTCTATTTTTTGTAGATTTTTTAAACAAAATTTAGTATTTTCCCATTTTTCATTATTTAATTCGAATTTTCTCAATAAATAAGGAAAGAAAATTAAAAAAAATGGAAAGTGGCTATTTTTGTAAAAAAAAAAAAGTACAGGAATTTTTCAACAAAAGTTGAGTGTCCTCTCTATATTTTGTGGATTTTTTAAGAAAATTATTATTTTCCCATTTTTTCATTATTTAATTCGAATTTTCTCAATAAATAAGGAAAGAAAATAAAAAAATGGAAACTGGCTAATTTGTAAAACAAAAAATACATGAATTTTTCAAAAAAAGTTAAGTGTCCTCTATAATTTTTGTGGATTTTTTTTAAAAAAATTATTATTTAATTCCAATTTTCTTGAATGTAATGATAAAAAAATAATAGGAAAAGAAAGATAGTGACTAAGTTGTAAAATTTAAAAAAGTTTATGCTTCCGCAATGAAGCATTGCGACTTCCGCAATGAATGATTGCGGATGGGGTCTGCTATCTGCCATCTGCAGATTGCAGATTTTCCCAGTTTCTGCACCTGCAACCTATAAAATTGCATTTTTTTGCAGTTCTGCAACCTGTAAAACCTGTGCAATCATCCTATACCCAAATCAATACCAATTCAAAAAAAATCCAAATATTCTATATCCAAATCAATACTCAATACTCAATCCAAATCAAAAATAATTATAACATTCAAATAATTTTAACTAATTAAACAAGTCCAAATCATTATAACCAAATTCAACAAACACAAGTCCAACAAAAAGGACTTATAACCGTAAAAGGAAAACAAAAATATATAACCGTAAATACAAGTCCAACAAACACAATTCTTAATACAAGTCCAATAAACACAATTCTAATAATTCTAACTAACATAAGTTCAACAACTAATCAAAAACCCAAATTTCTCTGATTTACTCCCCATTCTGAAATATGACAAGCACGCCCCTTACGCAGTTCCCAAGCAATGCGATAACGGAATGTCTCTATATCCTCATATGGATGCCATACATCCTTGTCCAATGCTATCCCATGCATCATGGCATCTATGTACTTGCATACATAGAAACCGCAGTCACAACTAGTTTCTTGCTTCAACCATTCTTTAACAACAAGAACCTCATATATTTCTTCATAAATCTCTGTGGGTCCAAGAAATTTAGCGATCACGGGAGCACTTTTTCCTACAATTTCAAGTAGTTAGCAACCACAAAAATACAAAGAGAAATTAGTTTTAATAAAAATTAGATACTACCATGAAGTAATACTGCAAGGAGTATACAGTCTTGAAATTATAGTGGTGCCCCTCCTCCCGAAGTGGATCAATTATTTGAACTCTCATCTGGTTGAGGTCCACAATAAACAAGATCCAATGACTTCCAGTGCAACAAGGAAATAATGCATAATCACAGAATTGAAGATTTGGCCCAATATGCTGCTTCTGGTAGGTTACAAAGAATTCATTCTGTAATTTAAGCTCCTTACCAGTCTTCTTGTATGGATCCATCTGTAAAATAGATGTCAGTAATAACAGGGTTCAAGAAATAACAATACAACAATTAAGAGAGGTAGGTATCATGAGTTCGTACATTCAAATTTGTGCAGAGATTCTCTGATTGGTACATGAGGAAACTAGGAGTAGTGTAAAACCTCTTAGCCTGGGCCTTTAGCTCCTTGAATTGGTCCCACATATACAACTCTCGAAACTTCAGCAACTCAACATAAGCATTGACAACATCATCCTCCAGTTGCCTCCCGGGTGCTAGGGTCTGCACTTACCTCTTTGTAAGGGTGTAGGTAGTATCTGAATGTGATTCGAAAACATATGGCAGATCATTACTCCACCAATGAACAAAAATCCAGTCGATCTTCCAATTTTTAAGTGGCCTAGTCAAATCACCATGTCTTTCAGGACCCCCACGTTTCGCTGCATCTTTATGTTTATCTTCACTTCTGTCGATCTGTGAATAAATGACAAAATAATGATTACATGCATTGCATATTCATGATAGTATATAGGAAAAAAAAATGAGAGTATGTATAAAATTCTAGAACCTCAACGAGCCTACGTAATTGATCAGGAACTTTGATAACGTTCCCGCGAAAATCAACAAAGCCACGTGTAGTAAGATCAACAGAAGCAAGAGTGGCACTATCAACTAGACTAAAAACAATCGGAAATGAGGGTGTAGCAGAAGTAGGAGTAAAGGTAGAGTCGAGCTGCAACTATATTAGGTGGGATGCATAAGAATGTTACAAACAATAACTAAGTACTGCTCGGTGTTAAATTACACTGATTAGTACCTGAACACCGAGATGATGAGTCATAGGAGTGGTCGACTGTGGAGAAGGTGCCGTACCGTCCCAACCTGCTAAATTTATATTAAAAATACATATATTAGTCATAAGTAATACTTAAATAGAATTAAAAAAAATAGTCATACGTAATATACAACCTCAAGAGCGACTGGAACAGAGGTAGGAGTGGTCGGCTGTGGAGGTGCCGTACTAGTCCCAACCTGCTAAATATATATAAAAATACAAATATTAGTCATACGTAATACACAAATGCAATTATAAAGGACAAAATTAAGTCATATGTATGGTGGTGAGGGTTAATCCTCCTGTTATTTACCGGTCTAGCCCACACTGTAGCCCTCGGTCATACAAACCTCGTACGCGGTGCAATCTCTGGACGGCCAGGCAATACTCTCTCCCAAGCCCATATCAATAGCAATGAACACCCATTCAGACTACCACAAGACTTATGCATTGACTTTGACAAACATCTATACAAGTAGCTCAAAACAGCCGCCCCCAAGCATAATCGATAATATGATCAGTATCCTGTATGAGCAGTAGATATCGGGGGTGCACCACATCCCGAGATGCTGTAGGAAATAGTATACCTCCAATCACAAATAGAAGATATTCCCGGGTATAAACTACAGAATCCTACTGAAGAAACTCCGAACCCCCACTGGCCATATCTCTCCCGTAACTTGTGAAGACTCACCCCACCTCGCCCATACTTCAGTCCGCTGCGCTTTAGTAATTCTCAAATCCTCCCAGTTGTTCTCCCAATACGGATTCGGATGGTCAAGCTCTGTTTGGGTAACAGCACGACCAGTGATAGGCAAGCCCGGAATCATGAATACATCCTACAGTGTGATCGTCATCTCACCAAATGTGAAGTGAAATGAGTTGGTCTCTGGCCTCCACTTCTCTACCAAAGCCGTGATCAAGCGTATATCATTCTGACGAACAACCCCGGAATTGGAAAACACCCCAAAACCCCAGCCAGTAATCAAATGTCTCTGATGATCATCCAATACCCAATCACCCATGTTAGCAATCAACTGTCTAATATCGAGTGTCTCCCGCTCATCCCCATGCCAAATATGAGTGCTAATGTGATCATCCTGCATGGTCAGAAGCGATCGATCTATAGGTCCGCATTCCATATCCTCCATATCTGCAATGTTTCAAAACGAGAATTATATCATTTTGATATTACAATTCACAAACAAGAATACAATTACAAACAATTAAACAACTAGTTAAACAAGGATAGATTATGAACAAGTAATTAAAAATTAAACAAGTAACTGCAGTTCAAAATTAATTTAAACAAGAATATAAACAAGTATTTAAAAAAAGATATATTAATCCTTAATTTGACCTAATAATTCTAATCATATGTAATCATTCTCATTAGCCCCAATTAAACAAGTACTTAAAAAGAGATATATTAATCCTTAATTTGAACTAATAATACGAATTAGTATCAAATAATTAAACAAGTAATTGCAATCTCTTAAATAATTCATCGTTAACCCCAATTATCCCTAATTATCCAAAATCATCTATCATTAAAAAAATTAACCTAATAATTCGAATTAATAAGTATATAATTACCCTAATTACCAATATTTCATAAAATGATCTCAACAAGAAAACAATATAAATTAACTAAATTTTAATAAAATAAGTAAACTATACCTAAGTAGTTCCTACATTAATTTAGTAATATTAATTCGAATTAATATGTGAACAATTAACCTAATTATTCCAATAAAAATTCACAAGTAAAAATTAAACCTAAATTCATTTTTTAGTTATTTTTTCCAATTAAAAGAATTAAAAATCAACCTAAATTCGAACTAAAAAGTATCAAATCAACATATAATTCGAACTAAAAAGCATAAAATTAAGATATTATCAACAATTATCCTAAATCATCTAATAATTCGATTTATATGCAAAAAAAACTATACCCAATTGTTCTAATTGATCCTAATTTCGAACTAAAATTTAAGAAAATTCATAAAAACTCAAGAACATCATCATATTCGAATTATCACAAAAATTTAACAAAAAATCAATTAATGCATATTCGAAATTCACACATAATTATCATATTCGAATTTCACACTAATCTAAGGAATTCACAAATAATTATCATAAGGAATTCATAAGAACTCAAAGCAATTATAATTATTCGAAATTATCATAACAATTAACTAAAATCGAGTTATGTGTGTGTGTATATATATATATATATATATATATATATATATAATGAAACGGAGATGAAATTACCTCGACAAGGAAGAGGATTGTGAAGAAGAGTCTATGGAGATGAAATCGTCAACAAATCGCCTGCAAATCGACCAAAAATCACCCAGTTCTTTGTAATTAAGTTTAATTTTGCTGGGTCGAGTATAGTGTCCACGACATCCGCAATAATTCATTGCGGAAGTACTGAGGGCAAAAAAATAATTTCGCCCTTCCGCTATGATTCATTGTGGAAGGAATTAATCCCAGCCATTAATCAAATACTGAATAGTGAATACTACTAATGTAGCCTTTAAGTAAGGGTGAACATGGGTCGGGTTGGGCGGGTTTTTGGAAAAAACGGCCCAACCCGATTAGTTCGGGTTAATAAAAACTTAACCCATTAATTAAAAAAAAATTATGTAACCCAACCTTACCCAACCCAATTAATTCGGGTTGGGTCGGGTTGGTTTGAGTTAAACTTGTGAATACAATAATACTAGTAACAATCGACATACATATTTATAGTTACTCAGTTGCTACGAATCATTCACCGATATTAGTCGATGCGTAAGTTTTTGATTAAAAAGGGAAGCCTGCTACATTAGAAACATTTGAACAATGGTGAAATGATAGGAAATTGTTGTATATACACTCAGTTATAAGGTGTATATCTGTTCATTAACAAATCATTAACCATGTTCAGATTCCGAAAGTTATCTAGTACATTTTATAGTTATTGAGATATTTAAATTATTCAGATTATTATTGTAAATATATAGACACACCCTAGACAAATCAAATTTAGATTAAAGATTGATTGAGATAAACTCAAAAATGTAAAATAGACCTGTAAGTATTATATATATAATTGGGTTGGGTTGGGTTAGTTCAGGGTTAAAATGTGTAAAACCCTGACCCAACCCAACCTAATCGGGTTTTTTAAAACTTAACCCATTCATTTTTCGATTTTGAAGGGGTCGGGTTATTCGGCCTAAAAACGGGTTGGTTTGGGTTGGATTAGCGGGTTGAACGGGTTTATCTTCCCCAACCTTTAAGTCGCTGCAAAATGCAAATACAGAAAATAAAACCGGATATTTGACCCGTTTCGCTAGTCGATCACTCCCTCCTGTTTTAATCACGCTCTCAGGCCGGCAACTCCGTCCAACAACTCGGCTCCCAACTCAAAATTCGTGTAATACACACATATAAAACTCTTGATCTGTCGAGTTAAACAATGACAGGTTCTGCCCTTTGCTGTGAATCATACTAATTCACCTACTGATTATATCTAATTTGCAAACTTTGAATCAATTTACATTTTTATTGGTGATTGTAGGAAAAGGTGAAAGTAGAGGCAGAGCAGCTCTGGTAGTTCTTGGCGATATCGGTCGCAGTCCTCGTATGCAGTATCATGCTCTTTCTCTTGCTCGTCAGGTCATTTTCCACCACTTTTTTAGTATAAATACTCTGCTTAGTTGTATGAATGCAGTAGTTTTTTTTAATATTGGAATTACACTTGACAACTAGATTTTTCGATTTTGGACCTGAATATATGACCACTAGACTTTATGATCGATTTATTGCGATGCTAATTATTTGATGTTGAATTAGAAATCAAACGAAACATACTCAGTTAGTCTGTTTAGATTAGCTACTGTTTAAATTACAGCATTTCAGTTTAAAATATGGCTAGGTTGAGAGATACAGTACTTACGTAACAAGCTATTATATTTATCTTTTTTGTTTTGTATCCATGTAAGGGTGCATAACTTTTCTGGATCAATCTAGTTAATATCACAAACTCCTGCAGCGAAGCTGTATAATAGTTTAATTGATTTAATTATAAGGTCAGTTATTATAATTTTGATTAGGTTTTGACCTCGTATTTTTATGCAGGCATGCTTAGAAGTGGATATAGTTGCATATGGAGGTATGATATATTATGCTTGGAGTATTATTTGATCCTTTGAAATCATATTTTAGTAAGTTTTACGGTTAGTTGATATTATTTGTTGCTCTGTTTAGTTATAGGGAGACCATAGCCACGCTCGAAAGTGAGTTCAAAAATTGATTGTACCATGCTAGCGCTGCTGCGCTCTTCTATGCAAAATCTTATAGTACCAAAGTTTTAGGGTGCTGTTGGCTTTCACGTGTAAAGATTATTTCGTTCTATTAAACAATAACTGGTTGACAGATTTTTATCTAACTAGATTGAGTAATTAATAATTTTCTATTTGTGTTTCATTGTTGTACCTTTGTAAAATAGTGCTGGCGGCATGACATGATTTTATCAAATTAGCAATTTCGATTATTTCACGTTTGTTGACTATCCTATCATTTGAAAGTTATAGTTTAATTTCATTTTTCTTAGATATGTCTATAAAATGTAACATCTACTTTCTGTAAAAATTTATTATTCACTTTTTATAGAAAACTTATTTCAGTTTTGATTTGAATTTTATTTTATTGAAACGTGTCTTTTTAGTTTTAAATGTGCTTATTTTTGTTTTGAAATAAATCAGAATTGCACGAACTAGATTTTAGTTTTAATTTTAACCAAGTAAAAATTTAAGAATACGTATTTACTTAACTTTTGGTAGCAAAGCATAAGTTCTACCATTATAAAGAAAATTTTGGTTATATTTAAATCTTATTGCATAATTGATAAGTGTACTTTATATATTGACTTACCACAATAACATGTGGAAGTCTATATTATGCTCTTACTATATGTGAAATGTCAAATGTTTTTCGGAATAAAGTGAATACAATAATTTTCGTATGGGAACTCCTACGGTAAAGTTTGTTCTACTTAATAAAAAAAAGATATTATATGGTCTTTTCATTTGAGAACTTGCTGTTTGTGAATATGTCTCACCTCCTAGGCATTTTGCAGGGTTGCATCAAATTTTAAAAGACACCGCAAAAGTTGTAAGCCGTCATCAAAGTTGCTGTCTAAACACTTGACCAAAAAAAAAAAAACTTGTTGTTTAAAGCCACCATTAAAATATGTTGTTCATTTCTGCTGCTACAATCATTGCCGTCATGTTAATATTTGTAGCTCTTTACCGCCTCTCTGTTCTTACTTGCATGTGTTCTTCCTTCTTGCATAAAGTCACGTGACCCTAGTGGCTTAATAATAAACAAAACAGGCAACTTAATATATTAACTTGATAATGTCCCTTTCTCATGTCATGTACCCCAGCCTTTCGAGTTTCTGAAAATTCCTAAATATATTTTTATGATAGAAAGTTTGTATTTTGCATTAACTTGAAATCATAAGAAGAATACATTTTAATGTTATAAAAACTAAAATTAGGCTTTTGGTGTTTGATATAGTAAGATAATAATATGTACGCAATATGGTAATTTTTTTCGACTTCATATGAATTATTAATTGAAAATAGTTGGTTTTTTTTCATTTGTATACTTTCTGTTTGTGCATAGATCTCACCTCTTAGGCATTTTGCTGAATTGCAATAAATTTTTTAAGGCACAGCAAAAAAAAAACTTGTTGTCTAAAGCCACCATCAAAATTATCATTGATATATGCTGCTGCATTTATTGCCTACGCTACATGTTTTATATCTACCTTTTGACTGCCTCTTTATTCTTACTTACATAAAGTCATGAGACCCTGGTAAAAAACAAAACATAGATCTTAATTTAATATCTCTATAATGTCCCATATTTCATGTCATGTATTCTACCCTGTTGTTTCTAAAAATCCCTAGATGTATCTATTTGTCTTTCATATACATTTAGCTCTTTCTTTCTCATTTTGTGTTTGCAGCTGTATGCTGACGTCCTAGATATTTCTTGGTATATGCAATAGTTCTATATGTATTACTTTTTTTACCCCTTTGGATATGGAGTGGGGGATCATACATTTTAATGATAAAGTTGGTATTAGCAAAAATTGGTGTTTCACTCACTAAATTCTGTATCTGTTCAAAACTCTGCATCTTTTGGGAAATTCAGGGACGTCCAATAATTTTGTTGTGCTAATCTTTCTTTTTTCCCTGCCTTCTTTGTCCTGGATGTTTGAATAGGTTCAGATCCTCACTCTGCTGTATTAGAGCACCAATCTATTCATATTCATAAAATGGTACTGTTTTTAGCTAATAACTATACCATTACCATGTTAACTTGATTATTCATTATTGAATGTTCTTATGTCTGTCACTGAATTCTCTGTGTTTTGGTTCTGTAGAAACCCTGGCCAGCAATCCCTCATTTACCAAAGATACTTCAGCCTTTGATGCTTTTATTCAAGCCTGTTTTTCAATTTATGATGCTGCTCTGGTTTCTTTGTGTTAAAATACCCGCTCCTGATGTTTTTATTGTACAAGTGAGTTTAATGTTGTAAGGTTTCAAATATTTCAGAGTATAATACTGTGATGTGTATGTGGTGATTTACTCTTTTAAGACATTTTTTTGATTATTTTGCAACAATGGATATGCTATCTATCCTAAATCTTGATCTAGTTTATCGTACATGTTTTCTGCTTCTGCAGAACCCTCCTTCTGTTCCTACTTTAGTGGCTGTAAAATGGGCCAGCTGGCTAAGGCGCTCCAAGTTCATAGTTGATTGGCATAATTTTGGATATACATTACTTGCATTGTCTCTTGGTAGAAGTAGTCCTTTTGTGACAGTGTATCGTTGGTAAAATTTCCTTCATATACAAAATTTCTTCCAATTTTGAGGCTTTATGTGCTATGTACATGACCTGCTATACTCTTAGGTTTGAAAAACATTATGGAAAGATGGCAAATGGTTCCCTATGCGTGACACAGGCGATGCAACTTGAATTGGCTCAGAATTGGGGAATTAAGTGAGGGTTTCTCATAAGTTTAATATATTGCAGTTTGCTTGTTTACTTTTTTTTTTTTCAGTGTAATGATATTAATTTTGGGTTATGGTGGTGTTTCTATGTGTAGAGCTACCGTCTTATATGATCAGCCTCCTGAGTTTTTTCATCCTACTTTACTCGAGGAGAAACACAAGGTATGCCATATTTTTCTTCTCACACATCTTCAAGAGTACATTACTTAACAGATTATGGTTGGGTTGGATTCTAGCTGTTTTGTAGGATTGACAAAAATCTGAACGAGTCTTGTGGTCATCAAGACTGCGTCAGCAATGGTAATGTACTCAACTTATCCAGTATTTAGTTCCGTGCTGAGTGAGCTTGAGCAAGATAAAATCCAATTAAATGTGGTACACTACGTATGATTGACAGGTAAAGATGAACATAATCCAAATGCAACTTTATTTACTTCCCAGGTTGGCCCTGATATAATTTTGAATCAGAATCGTCCAGCACTCGTAGTTAGCAGTACAAGCTGGTGAGTTGTTGTTGCAGTGATGTCTAAGTTTATGTATATCCTCTGTAATGTACTTACATTGTCAGTGTTATGACAGCATGTGCTGCAAGTCCTTTTTGCTTTAGCAAGACATCATAATATATATTTTTAATTATTGCAGCTTATCATGTTATTTTTTCTTTGTTGTGGACATGTATCATTGCCTTCTCACTTGGCTGCTAGCAATAATTTTTTTATTGGCCAACCACTACTCACTAGAATCCTATGTTTCCTTTTTTTTTTTTTTGCTAGTTACACACACTCACGCACCCTCCTTGTCTTCGACAAGGTTCGAACCCTCGACATCCCGTAAAGGGGGCGAGGGAGATACCACTACACCAAGAGGTGTCGGGTAATCCTATGTTTCCACGTGTAGCATAGGGGATTCTAGTGGTAACAAGAGATCGAAGGTTCAAGCCTTAAAGGTGGCATTTGTGGCGAGTATTTAAATTTCTGCAATTATCCAGTACAAAAACAATGTTAATTAATTACACCCTTCATCCCATTTGACATGTCTCTTTGCTTTTTGCATTGTAATTTAAGATGCTTAAAAAACATACTTCCATCCAATATTTTTCAAATTTTCTTTTACTGAAAAAAATATAAACTATAAACTTCTATTCATAAAAAGAAAATATAAAAAATAATAAACGAAGAAAGTAAAAGGACATGTAAAATGGGATGGAGCTAGTAATGTCCAGTGACATATAGTAAGAGTACTGTGATATTATGAGGAGAAAAAGAAATAAGAAGTGTTGGTAATAGATGGAAAATAATTACTTCAAACTCTTGTACAGGATATTATGGTGTCTTGCTATGATGGGAGTATTATGTCTATGTAAAGTTGTAAACCCCATCAATTTTGGAGCCAAAATTTGAAATTTTAAATATTTTTGTTATTATTATTATTTTGGCTATGACCATATCAATTTTCTCATTATGATTTTAGGTTTCAGTTTTTTTTTTAAAAAAATAAAAATTGTTCGGTTGTACTTGTATCAGATTTTGTAAATTTTGAGCTTTTGCTCCCATTCGATTTTTATGTTGTAAATTTCAACATTAAATGTTGTAGCTATTTACCATGATACCACTATATAGACTGCAGATTAGTATCTACTTTTTTACACAACTAAATTACTGTAAAAATGATGCTCTTTTTTAGGACGCCAGATGAAGATTTTAATATACTTCTCGAAGCAGCACTAATGTATGATAGACGTGTTGCTGCAATATTAAACGAGGATGACTCAACCCCAGAGGATGTACTTTCCAGGGAATATTGTGAGGGGAAGCAATTCTTGTACCCTAGGTTGCTATTCGTTATTACTGGTATATGATTTTGTTTCGTTTGTTATATTTCATTCATGGTATTGATAATGTATCCTGTTTGCTAGTCTTGGAAGTAACTCTTTTGGAGTATT
>PHNY01177636.1:350-11163 GCA_003724115.2 Anethum foeniculum | reverse complement strand
TCTGTGTGTGTGTGTGTAACAATGTGATAATCTTTCAAGACAATACTTGTTTAAACAGACAAGTAATATGATGGTCTGTACCTATAACAAGAAACATTTTCTCTTGCAGCTTTCTTTTTGTTAAAAGAAAAAAAAATTGGTCACAGTTCATAATCAAGGAAGATAGTTAAATTTATATATAGTACTACTAACTTGAGCAATTATAGTAGTATTGACTTGACAATTAGTAAGACTTGCCTGCAGTTTCCTCCATTAAAGACGTCACACATGGACCAAAAAGTAAGCATGGCATTGCTTCCTATAATCCCATCATCTATGTTCATTCGTGCCCAAAAATATATAACATCTCCCTTAGGATTCTCTTGTATTGTTTTTTCAAGAGCCTTTTCAGCATCAGAAGACAGAGAGACCTGAAAATTTACTGATATAAGATTTTTCCACACAAAAGCACAGGTACACTCCAACACAAGTACATATGCTCAAATACATGAAAGACACCAAATGTTTACAGGCAAAAGATTTAAGGACTTGAATTTTATAACTAATACTAAGCGAGACAATCTGTCCACTTACAGTTCATGCGAATCAATCAACATGAGACGTACCTTCCTACCAGAGGCACGCCATGACTGATATCCAATCCAAGGTCTCTTATGAATGTTATCCACACTATTGGCAATGGCAAACATTCCTCCGATCTCACAAAGGATATCTCGATAAAATGTGTCATTCAAGAGGGGGAGCCGTCTAACTGCATCCACGTCATCTGATCTTGATCTTCGAGCTCTTGTGGACTGAAAATCAAAAAAAATGAGAACTATAATACAAAAAGGAAGATTGGATTTTACAGAGAACAGAAAAGAAATGAAGATGTGCATGCAAATATGTACCAAAGACTTTCAAGTTCTTATCATCATTATCTAAAACATGCCTAAACAATAACTTCAATCCCGTAATTGCTGGCAGAGGATAAAATTTAAAAATGATAGCTCCAGCTAAGGAAAGAAAATGTGGTATTTACAGAAAAAAGATACAGATATATTATCTTTTACTAATTAGAGGAACTCACAAGACTTAATCCTCGATACAGAGAACCATGGTGCAAGGATGGCCATGCCCCGGCTCCATCATAGATCTCATAAATGCATACAGGCTGTCCAGTTCTTTCTAGCTCACCTTCATCCCTTTCATTTGTTTTGAAGTTTATCTTTTCCACTTTCCGGACATTACGATACAGTTCATCCCATACACCATATTCTTTCTCCAATCTTTCCTCCAACTATTTATTCATGGAAAGGAAACATAAGTTAGCGGGTTTGAAAAATCTAGGAGCACTGTTTCAAACAGATGATCAGTACAGAATTTTATTACATAGAAAAAAGGGATCCTGGCAATTTTTGTACTATCCGAACCATCTTACCTCCTCTGATTCTAGTCTCTGAACTTCTTCGGAGCTTTCCATTTCTGTCAAAATATCCCAATCTAACTGACTTAAAACGTCATCACCCATAATATCAGTTTCATTCTCAGAAAAATTCTTTCCAGGAAAGAGGTTGGTCATTTCTTCCTCAAGGTTGAACAAAACACCAGAATTTGTTGTATAACTGGTCTTCAAGTCCGAATTGATTCCGTCGCCGGCACTCACTTCTATTTCTTTTTTGAATATATTCCACTCCCATGCACTCTGTTTAAGCTTAGAAACTTGATCAGGCAGCCGAGCATCTGACGGAAAAGCAAGAACATCCTCCAAAAGCTTTGCAAAACTAATAATGCATTCTGATGCTAGCATATTCCTAGCAACCAACTTTCCAGAGGAAGCAATGGCATGAGCATACTTAGACAGTCCCCCTTTTGATATTAGAAGAGAGAAAGATGTCATTATTGCATCGGGCTTATGCTTGGCAAAGATCATTGCATGAACTCCATCAATTACCTGAAAAATGTCAAGGAATTGATTCAATGAGAAAGAGCTTAACATAAAGAGACCTCCTAGGTCTGCAAAAGCTAATAAACCTACATATTTTTTGATGACAGGATAATCAGGTGCAATCACAGGGATTCCGAATGACATGGCTCGTGTGAGTAGCGGAGGAAAACCCTGCTCATCTTGGGAAGAACCATAGAGAACAATATCAACCATTAATAAAAGACCATTTACGTCATCATCTAACCCATAGTGCCTGACGGATCCAGGACGAAGTCCCATATGACTAGCAATGACCTACATTCAATCATCAGTTAGAGATGTCATTTGTTCTTCAATCAAACAAGAGGAATAGTTGAGTAAAGATATGTGTTTTTCTGTCAAATGCTATACAGCTTAACTTGGAACTTTGTTATTTTACCTTTCAAATTTTTATCATCAAGAGATGAAATTCAAATGATATGTATTAAATTGTTATGACTGTATCTTATAGCTAAGCATAGCTAATTCAGGCCTTGGATTTAGTCTATGCACGTGTATTCCCAATATGGAGGTGATATTGCACACAAGCATATATCTTTTTTCCTTGTTAAGGCTACCCAGTGCGCAATTAATATCCTCATTTAGAAAGGAAAAAAAACCCCTTTCAAATATCAGAGTAGATTGGTAAATGTATTTAGGAAGCCATTGTTCAATAGTTCAATGTGCTTTCTATTGATTACCATGTTATCTTCTTTCTGCATAAAATTGCAGAAAATGAAACCTGAACATGCAAGGCAATTGTTGTATACCTGTAAAGCATCATTATATCCATCACTGGAGTTTCCACATAAGAATACAAACTTAAATTGAGCTCCATTATCTTCAACTCTTGCATATTTATATAGCAGAGGCCCAATATTATGCATAGACACAGCATAATCCCATGATAGCTCTTTGTAGAAAAATGAACTTCCAACAATTAAAACCAGCATATCTTCTTTACTATATCCTTTGTCCTGGCGTAACTGGGATCTGGAGTGTGTTCTACTATAGCTTTCTGCTGCCCACACATCTATCGGTGATCCAGGAATCACAAAGAAGTTTCCGGTATCAAGCACACTATATAACATCTGATACATAAAGTCATGATGATTGAGAACCAAATGAGTATGCTAGTGTCTCACTAAACAAATCCATCTCAGGAGTGTAACAAAACCAAAGAAAATGGATCAAATTTACCGGCAGTGAAAAATCTGGAAACACAACTACATCAGCCCTACTAAAAGCATTCTTCCAGTATGAAATAAGATGTCTCCAACCCATGTCCTCATACACAGAAAGACGATTTGCAAGAGTTGCGTCTTGAATTATCCATATAAGTGGCACAGAGCAAAAGGGCTCCTGCATAAGGCTGCATAAATATAAGGCTCACAAATCATAGCATATAAATCATCAAACTGAGCACAAATAGCATAAATTATAGATATCGACAATTCTTTTTCTATTCTCTCTTGAAGAGAGGGTGAAAGCTATTATGTTAAAAATTGACCACGAAGGATCTAGACGTCATCTATAAGGAAAAACAATTATAATTTCATTGGTCTAAAAGAAGATATTGATCTAACGTGGGGGTGGGGGTGGGGGTCGTAGTGGGCGGTGTGCTGTTAAAGTAACAGTAACCACTAACCACAGGAATGTTCATATGTATGTCTCTTACATAACGACAGCCCATCTCTTCCCACTTGACAATGTGTTAGAGCTTGAACTCGGATATCGGGCCCAAATTATTAAATCTATCACGGTTTGTGAATATAACTTGCAGCATGCGCGTTAACATATATGCTAATGTTCAAGCACATCCACACTTGAATGGACCATTACTTTAAGAACAAATAATTAACTCTTTAAGCGTGTGGTTGAAAATTACTTGGTAAAATTTCCAGATTGGTCATTACTTCAAAAAAAAATCATTATTATCTTGGGGAACATAGTCCCAACAAGGGTGGTGCAAACTTCGGTGAAATGTGATTCTTAGTATGTTCTACCAAAAAGAGAACCAGAATGATAAAGTGATTTTGCACTTACAGTAACCAGATCATACCTTGAAATGTTGGCTTCAAGAGAATCTACAATAATACCTTCAAACCTGCAGCAACAAAGCAAAGATGATTTATAAACAAGAGATGCTTGTCAAGCTAGATAACCATTGATCAAGCATCAGAAAACAGATCATGAATACCTTGTCCAATCAATACGGCCATAATTCTGAGGACCTAAAAGTAAGACTTGAACTCCAATCTGATCCCATATAAATCGTGCTTCACCATCCTCAGTTGCATATATCTGAAACAATGCAATTTGATGTTGTAAAAAGAAATTTTATACAGCGAATCTGAACACATAGACTCTCTGGGCTTGCATATTTAAACTATCCACCAAGCACTTAAAAATAAGTATATGCAACCAACCAATGCTACAATTATCATAGATCTTTATGACTAGCTTTAGAGTTTAGTGCAAGGCCACTTTGATTAACAAGATTATTTTATTAATCAAGGTGAAAAAACTGTAGCAATCACTACCTGCTAATTTCACACTCCATGCTTAAGCACCCTATTATATGGTCCATAAGATCCGTCTTTATTACATCTAAAACTGAAAATAAAATACAAGGAATCCAAATGGGTAACTTATCACCAAATCTGTTGGCATACTGAAATTTGTTGACAGCAACATTAGGGATCATTGGATAATTCAAAAGACACCAAAGTTAACATAATATGATATAAAAATTCAAAACTAATTAAATGAAATGTAAAGGGCCATCTTTCAGCATCATTTTCTTAAATTTACCAAAAAGTAAAGAAAGAACTCCCACGACATGGAATTTGAACTACAAATGACGAGAATATATCTTAGGAGTGCAACTAGCATATAACTTGCAATAGGAAAAGGAGAAAACACGAGTAATATTGAGGAAGATGACAAGAACCTCACCTTTAACGTATACCCTAGTCCTTGCAAGTTCTTCAACACAGTAAACAGCATCAATGTTGAGGAATCAATCTTCATGTGTCCTAAGATCTTACAATTAACAAACCAAGGCACTATTAGTTCAGAAGTTTTATAACCTGCAATGCACATGCATGCTTCTGATTCTGTATATAAATACATCGTAGGCAACAGAAAAACAAAAATACACGAGAGTACAAAATTGACAGATTTACCATATAGAATATTTGTAACATGACATCCATTTATATACTTAACACATCTATTGGAAACATAGATCTAGGTCTCAATTACATAGATTTTTTGAAAAGCTGTGATCAAATATATAGCTAGGGAATGATGTGAACATGTCGTTTCTTCAATTTTCTAGTTCTTATTAGGACTCTTGATTTTAATCTAGTATCGTCCTTTCCAGTTGTACAATAAGTTATGTAGCTTAATAATTTACTCGATCTATTTCTTAAAATTCTGTTCCTAAAACCAATTTCCAGAATTAGATATCATCTTACCTAAAAGTAATTTCACAAAAGACAACCAGCAAAATTGTGGAGTAAATGTACAAGTGCAGGAAAAATTGACATCTTGAATGTATTACTATTTACTGCTGAACGTGATCATAAATACAGCCCAGGATTGACCTTATTTTTCCACTTCCTATTTAGGACTATTAATCTTGATTTGATATCCTCTTCTAGTTATACAAAAAGTTATGTAGCTTGAAACTTTATTCAATTCATTTCTTATCTTTTGTTCTTAAATTTAAAGCTAGACATCATCTTATGCAAAAGTAACTTCAGATAACACTGCAACTATCATTCACAAAATTTGTGGAGTAAATGAACAAGTGTTAGAACATCTAAACCTTGAAACTTGAAAGTATTAATATTTACAACCAAAAATTGTCACTCCGTTGTATTTTTATTTATCTATTTATCTATTTATCCTATTCTACTACCATAACTTCAACTAAATCCTAATAAATAATAATCGATATACACTATACTAATACAAGTATAGTTTATTAAACATAAAACTCAACCATATTCTTTAATAATTGCATTAATTGACTACAAAATAATATTATAATTCCTTATTTTGTATCACAGAATCACTATACAAGAAAGATACCAAAGTCTCTTCTAAATAGATCAAAGAAGTGGTGTACCTTATTAAGCAAGTTCATACAACTTTTAAAGATGACTTAAATTTTTCCACCCATACCAAAGATGGAAGAGGTTGTAGTGTCGCATGAGATAAAGCAAACAAATGAGTTTTAGCAAGCTGATTTTTTATCTATGACATGTTTCATTGGAGCTCATCTACATACCTTCTCATATCACTGATGGCCCGAATATAGTGCCAATGATATTTAATTATGAAGTGTGCAAGCTATTTTGTTAGACATGTGTCCTTCCCATGGCTCGCTATCCTCTACTATAATGAAAATGAGGATGAATTTTTTCAACGGCGAGGATAATGATACACAGAGTCGAACTTAAAATTATGTTTTCTTATTCACAAATTGTTTATATCATAATTTGTTTACTTACTTAATTACAGTGGATTATAATTAGAGTATATATGGGTAAATTATATTATATCTTATAATAACAAGGGTATGAGGGATAATACAAAAGTACGGCCAAATGTCGACGCGATTCATGTTAATAAAATTTTTATATGTAATATTTATAACGTAAAAATAAAGATTTAGAGTTCGAATCACATTAATAGCATATTAACATATAATATTTATATTATTGACACCAAGAATTAACGAAGGTTTAAATTTTAAATCGTATCAAGTTGATTGTATCTATTTTATAACTTAATAAGATAAGAAATATTAAAAATATCCGTGCATCGCACAAGATAAAAACTAGTATATATTAGTACTTTTACTTCTTTTTCGAATATTATCTAGTTTACTACATCCTATGTATAGTTACTTAGTCTTCAATCTTTCATCGTTAGACTGACAAGAACTTATCATTATATGAGTAAAATACTTGGAGCTTCAAAGACGATACACTTGGTCACCCTTATCTTGAAGTTTGGAAACTAATGGTAAACCAAACAAAAGTTATTGTTTCATTCCAAGGCACACCATATTTAACTTACCTTCCAAAAAAACTACACAAGATTAGAAAATTGATGGCTGTCATGCTAAAGGCACTACATTAATCCACACTAGTCAGCTATCAATCATTCAAAACTGTTTTTAGCTTCTTACAATACCGGATTACCTTCTTTACTACCGCCAAATTTATATCTAAACTAACTAAGTACAACTTTACAATTCCAGATATAGCACGAAATATGTCTGATTCTTATTTACGAAGATCAACACATACATAAGCAATTTATCTATCTGAGCTCAATCACAACTACTATAACTAGTGATCATGCAACAATATGATATAAAATCAAATAAATTGAACTCACAATCGCAAGCTTAGGAGGCCTAACAACAACTCTAGGTTGATTCCTCAACCACTCAATTCCCCCTCCAAGCTCAATTCGCTTCTCGATTCGCCACGGAACGAACTCCAACGAGCTCCCAAACTTCAAACCAGTTCTCACCGCTCTCCCTCTCTCATTTCCCTGCCTAAACACCGTCATAATCGACGTCTGCAACACCATCGACGCCATCGCAAAGGCGAAAACCGCAAACAAAACACAAAAATACAACAACGACCGGCACCGGAACGGAAACAACAAACACTTACGCAGCAGCGATCGGTTCTGCGATCGGCGCCACTGCCGATCCGGCAACGGCGTCGTTTTACGGTCAGTAATACCTCTGTCGGTGGAGTTTCGTTTGAAGCGGAAGCGATCGCGAATGGATCGGAAACCTAGAACGCCGGCGGCATTGTCGTCGCTGGAGGAAACGATCTCGGGACTCGCCGTGTTGCGAATCATGATCGGAAATGGAAGGTTCTAGAAGCTCCTACAATGAAGACATTGATTGAAATCGCCGGCGGAGAAGATAGATACAGTAAGTGTGTATGTATAGGTTGTATGTATAGGCGAAATGGATTAGGAAGTGAAGATTTGGTACGGTTTTGATTTGATTTGATATGTGTGTAACAGTATAAGTATAGGTGGAATGAAAATAGAAGAGGTGGTTTAAATGAATAAGAGTGTTGGAGAGTGTGAGAGAGTAATGAAGCTCAAAGAGTGAAGATATGGCTGCCCCCACTTGATTTGTTTTTTCACCGTACGCGCTTCAATTATTATATACTCTAGGAATTTTCCATTAAAAGTTTTGTTTACAGCCTATTTAAAGCTCTTTTTCCACACCACTTTTATTTTTATGTCTGTTTGTATTGTAGTGTACCATCGTCAATACATCTGTTGATGAATATACACATTTTTCTTATTTTTTTATTCTTTACATCTTTTTTAGGGAAATTTTGTAATAATTATTCGTACTGTTTGTGTTGATTTTTTTGACGGGATTCAAAGTCTAACTTTTGAATTTATTTTTACGATAAAAAGCCGAAATTTCAATACATGTCCCCAAGGTGGTAATAATTTGTTTTAGTTGTGTTTTATGTTTATTCCCAAAATACATGAAAAAGTTAAATAATCAATAATAATTAAGTGAGAAAATAAAATTATGTAAAGTTTGACAACTATATATTTAAGAATTTGAATTTCTTTTCCAGAATAGCTAGTTACTGTATGATAAAAATATGGATTTTAAAATCCGAAACACGTATTTTCTAATATATATTAAATTAAATATGATTTTTTATATGAACATTATTCTATAGAAAGAGCTCATACATACTATTATAATTATGCAATTTACTAAAAATATAATCATTCATTTTTTCATAAAATATTATATTTTAAATTGGAAACAAAATGGATTATTAAAATTTGGATGATAATTCAAAATCAATTATTTTTGTACTTAATACAATTCTCTTCGAGTTCATTCGGTTATTCGGATTGACATATTATTTCGAAAAGACAGAAATCGTGATTAATTAGATGATCATTTAATTGGATTAGTTATTTAGAACATTAATCGAAAGTAATTTGATTTAATAGATAGTAATATATAATTCTACTTAAATTTCATCAAGCTGTTATATAATTTAATTCTTAAATTTCATCAAGCTGTTATATAATTTAATATATATATATATATATATATATATATATATATCATGTATGATAATTCAATATTGGTATTTAAGTAGCATATTTATTTTAAAAAATTCATATATTACTAGTTTATTCTTGATATCTAAGTGGTTTCTGTCCAATAATTAGTACTATATGTCCTTCGGTACTTACTACTTAGTACTCCTTCGGTACTTACTACTTAGTACTTCGAAATTAGTAAGTACTGCTGCTATTATAGTATAAAATCCTGATCTGACAACATATAATTTGAGTTAAATAAGTAGGTGATTGACTGTGTACAAAAAATTCAAATAGATCACTTATTGCAAATCTGACTCAAACTGATTATCAATTAACTTAATTTGATTATTTCATTAAAGTTAAAAATTGAAATTACCCGAAATTGAAAATTGATAATATAGTTGGGTCGTTTTGGGTTTTAATATGGTTACTAAAACTTGCTATTTGGCTAAAGGAATCATGATGAAATCTCGCTTTTATTTTTCGAAATTTAAGATATTTTTGGCATATTTGGTTGATTTGTCGATTCGTTAAAATATATAACAATTGTTATAGCTTTAGTCTAAAGAATGTGAAATGTATATTAAAGAATGAGAACTGTTGAATGAAATACTAAAGAATATTATTTGTTTCGGTGTCTAAACTACTCTATTTCATAATTCGATATTATTTCCTTCGGTATCTAAACAATTCACAAATCGTGCCACAAAATATAAAATAATATTTAGTACATAAATAAAAAAGTACTGTTCAGCCCGATCCGGTGCGGCCCGCGGGCCTAAAACGGACCTCATATTTTAGAGTAGGGCTGTCAATAGATCGGTTTTCTGATCGGATCAACCTAAATCTATATCCATATCCATTTATTTTATCAGATTAGGATCGGATCGAGACCGGATTTTTACAGGCCGGCGCATATCAGGATCCGTTAGAATCACGGATCGGATATCCGAATTGGTTTAACTTTTTCTTTTTTACTTAAATTAAAAACTTCAAAACATTGAATAATCATACTATGTTTAGAAATTAAAAATAAAATAATTAAATTACATCTTCATTCTATAATTACCCTCAGAGAAATACACACAAAGATGCTAAAATATGATTAGTGCAATCTGCATATATTTCTTATAAAAAGATACAATATGTATTTAAAGGGTAAACAACTAGAATTAAACAAAAGTATAATAAATATATGTATGTATATTCTATTGTATAGGGTCATTAACGGATCAGATCGTCTTAATCCATATCCGCTCCATTTATTATTAGATTTTTCTTATCGGAACTGTGACGCCCTCCAAATCCGGGGTCTAGATTTGGGAGTCACGAACCAATTACCACAATAATTAACCTGTGTAAACAATTATAAATATGCACTGACCCCTTTTTACCTGCTGACGGATCGAACTCAGGTTATGGTATGAAACAAGATTCTACAATGTCACTTCATTACAAACTATTATAACGTTACCAGGATACTTCGATAAGAAGCATACTGATATCCAAATGTCTAGTTAAGTTTGCAAACTATTTCAGTTATTACACACATACACTCTATAATATACACCTGCTCAGGTATCTCGAAGCTCTCCAACTGGATAGGTATCATTCGTTCCCTAACTGCCTGAGGGTCCCGCCTTAGAAACCGCTTCCTTACTGTTAGGTCCCAAAGTATTGTAGAAGGGGGGTTGAATACAATACTTACAATTATTTCGATTTCTTTTTGAGTTA
>PHNY01177624.1:1606-12040 GCA_003724115.2 Anethum foeniculum | reverse complement strand
AACTTGGGTTAGCGGTTGTATTTTATTAACTTTAATAAAATTATTAAGACGAGTAGTCTAAATTATTTATCAAAAAAATAAAAATGTTATTACATACTTTGCTTATTAATTTGTTTATAAATTTTTTGTGACTTATTTAAATCTTTGAGAATAGCATTATATTTTTAAAGTTTTCTCAAGATAATAATTTATAATTGTTCTTATTTATCATTTTTTAACCTCTACTTCATTTGCACAAAGAAAATTATACTTATATTTTTTTCTTATATACGTGGCATCTGAAAAATGTGCCCCTCAAATTTTAAGGCCCTGTTCAGTCGAACATTTCGCACACCCTCAGGCACGGCCCTGGTTGAGGGGCTAAAGGGCAAAATTTAATAATTTATAACAAAAAAAAAAATTCTATAATGTAACATGTTGTGTTCACCTCAGAGGACCTACCAAGATCGTATACCCCCTGCAAACGTATTTTTATGTCAAACATATTTTTAAGTCGGAAAATAAATACACTACTGCCGTAATAGCCCGTGCAAGGCACGGGCATGTATTTAAACGTTAATAGTTAGCTTGTGAAAAAGATGACCGATATTGATTTATTAACGTGGACATTGTGTATTTGTAAATTTAATAATGTAATATGAGAACTGGTGTATAGTAATAAGAGAATACTGTAATTTATAATTTTTTTAATATAAGAGAATATTTGCCTCAATTTTGTATTAATTAGGTTGATGAGGGTCATTTAAAAGATTATGATATCTAAAATGTGTATATGTACTGTAGTGTGACCAACTGGCAACCACAATGAATATCGAGCAAGTGAGCTGAGTTTTTTTAAACGTACAAATTTATGAAATAGTTGGTTGTTAAATTAAAAATAGTTTCATCCAACACACCTCTACGTACGTTATGTTTTTGAAAATCCCAAGGCACATAATGTATATTGTACAAATCTACAAAAAAAAAAATTGAATTACATATGTAATATAATCTAAAATTATTTTACTCATTAAAACCAAAAAATTGAAAAAGCGAATAAGACATGTGATTTATCTAATAAGTTTTTTAAAATGAAATCAAGACTTGACATAACATATTGGTAATGACATGTAATTTGTGGGAGGAGGTCAACTGTTCGATTCTTCACAACAACATAAATCCTTTCATTTTAACATTTATAATAAATAAGTGTTAATTTTTAAATTTTTTAACTTATAGGGCTAGAATCTACGAAGACAAAAATATATATAGAATTAAATATACAATTTAATCTAATATTATTTTACTCATTAAAAACAAAAAAATGAAAAAACGAATAAGATATATGGTTTATCTAATAAGTTTTTAAAAATGAACTCAAGACTTGACATAGCATAATAGTATCGACATGTAATTTGTGGGAGCAGGTGCTCGATTCTTAACAACAACATAAATTTTTTTCATTTTAACATTACTTATAAATTAGTGGTACTTTTGTAATTTTTTAATTTATAGGGCTAAAACTGTAACTTCACATGTATTAAAATGACATTTTTTGCCTTTGTGTCATGGTTTAATATAAAGTAAGAGATTTGTGATAATAGTTTGCCTTTAGAAAATAAAAAATATTGTTATTTTATTAGATCCAGTCAGCCATCCATCTAACAACTTAAAATTTGGGTAATGTGGAAGTGATGTTTTAAAAAATAGGTCAAGTGAAAGTCATGGTTTTAAAAGTTCTCAAGTTTCTCATACTCCGTATTCTCATTAACCTAAAAACTGTACAATGATGATGGTAATTAAGTCCCCCAATATTTTATTTATTTCTAAATATATTTCTTTTTCTTTAAAGTTCTCAGTGTTTTAGATATGATTCGGGGGTGGTAGTTAAGATCTGGCGCTTCTTGGATCTCAAAAGATGAGATATGCAATAATCGATTAGCACAAAGACACCAAAACCTAACTAGTAGCCAAAGGTCATGCAAGTGACGTGGTTATCGACTTGTAGTCATAAAAAATTCGCACTTTATCGTAGAATATATAATATCCATCCGTATAGATATCATCTATATACAAAAAGCGGTATGCTTTGGAAAAAGCTTGCACAATTTGGGAAAGGGTTTTGATTGATTAAAAGAAGAATCTAGTTCAACCGATATGCCCTTAAACACGGCCATACATAACATTGGAATCACACGTGGAAGAGGTGGACAGCTAGAGCAGCGGTGTTGTAGTGAAACTGATTGCAAAAGAGGAAAATTCGGTCACATTAAAATTATGATTTTTCCTTAGTACGAGAGGACCGGGAAGGATGCACAAAATTGTTTCAAGTATCGATAGAACATACTAGTGATTTCTAATATGTAGTGCAAGTTAGAGCTGTAAATAATTAAACCTCATTTTCTTAACATTACTAAGCAAAAGCTAATAATTTGTGATTATACAACGGCATGAGTACGTCTAAATAAGTACAGAAAAAAAAAAAAAAGCATATATCATCAAAGGGCCGGTTTACGCAGAAATTAGTGAATGAAAATATACAGAGGTGTATGAGTGTAGCGAAGTCATTGAGAAAGAACGATGCCAAATTGCAAATTGATACAAATAAATGACTAACAGCTATGAGTTGCGGAACTCACTACAAAAAAAACGTATATCAGCGACAGCGGCTGCTGTAGCTAATATTTAGTCAAGGGCGGAGCCACAATAGGGTGAATGCATCAAAGCAAGAGGATGGCTCCGAGGTATTTTGTTTAGTGAAGCTACCTGAATTTCTTTGTTCTTTATGTTCTTAAATGGCTCTTAAATGGTTATATATACATAGTAGATATAATTTAATTTTATATTTCTTTATTGTTTTGTTAATTACAGGGACCACACCGTGATGACGAGTTTGGTGGATCTTCTTAGTGTGTCTCATTCGCATTTATGTTTCTTTTGTAGCTAAAAAAATTCCAAAAAAATTTATTTTTAGCGATCGAACTCAGTAGCTAAAATCTGTAGGTATTCACCATACTTTTAGCGACTAAAAAGTGGTAGTTGTCGTACCCATTAGCAACCAAAATCAGTAGCTGCATACTGTCACAAAAAATACTACATTTAGCGACTAAAAATTAGTAGCCACTGATAGTCGCCTATATTAGCGACCGCCCACCGTAGCTAAAAAGGGTCGCAAGCTTCAGCGACAGAAGTGTGTAGCAAAATTATGTCACTGATTTAGCGATAAAAAGCGGTAGCAAAATAGTGGTTGCAAATACTAGTGATAGAATTCCGTAGCAAATAATGGTCGAAAATACTAGCGACAGCATTCGGTCGCTAAAAGCCGTAGCAAAAATTGCGACGATTTTCCGTCACAGATGTAGTCGTCTCCACGTGGATCGTGTCAGATTTGTGATGACTCAGCTTAAAGACGGCGTCGGTCGCTAATGGCCGTCGCTATAAGAATAGTCGCCAAAATATATCGCTGAAATACATTTTAGCGACCAGTTTATATGCGACAGATATCAGCAACGGGATTTGGTCGCTGATAGGCTTGTGCTACATAATGCAGTCGCTGATAGATCTATTTCTAATAGTGACTCGAACATCAGCGGTTAGGATGTTGCCCAGATGCTTCCTTGAAATTTATATCCAGCAAATTTTATTTCCATTGGTGGAAGTTTTCCTCCTTTTATCCTTACCACCTTAATAATAAATATAACTAACTAAATTTGACTACTCTTAAATTTGTTCTACAATCGAGTTATTAATGAAGGTTGACCTTTAAAATGACCGTCATAATTGCAAATTTACCGCAATCATATTTAATCTTTCAAATTTATTATGATTTCCATGTGAAGTCATATATATGCAATGTAGCTTCTCAGATTTTTGAAGATAAAACAATGTACATTATCCCTATCTATCGAAAGCAGCCGAAGGTTGATCCATGTATAATTGCATCAATCACATGCAATATTTGAGGTAACAAAACTCACTTGCATTTAAATTTGAATCATGTAACTTGGAAAAAAAAGGGAGAATGTAGTTGTGGATTGCCCTTAAATCTTAATCGAACGGTACACATAGGAATGATCGCGGTGCGGTTTTTTCCTCAAACCGCATATCAACCTGCATGTGTGGTTTGATCAAATTTTCAAATCGCACCCGCACCGTGTAACTCAAAAACCGCATAAATCACACCACGAAAATGCGGTGCGGTGTGGTGTGGTGCGGTTTGTGCGGTTTATATATTGAAAAAAATTAATAATTAAATACAAATGTAATAAAATTTTAGCTAATATGGAGGCTAAAAATAATATGCCTTTGATTAAAAATAAAAACCTGTCGATTATTTGTAATATTCAAACTAGCATTTATAACATAAAAGTATATTAAGCAAGAAATGAATTTATAATATGTATGTATGTCTATAAATTATATATATTTATGAATTTATAAAGACATTGATTTGTGGTGCGGTGCGGTTTGAACCGCAATGTTAAAATGTCAAACCGCAAATCGCACTGCACCGCGCGGTTTATCAAAAATCCAAACTGTAACTGCACTACAAGTGCTGTGTGGGAAGGTTTTTGTAGTTTTTGCGGTTTGATGATCACCTCTAGTACACATTTGATTTACACATACATGTCCATAACCTACTTGCAAGAGGGAAAACTGATTGAATATTTTTAATTATATTATAAAACATTTAGTCAGATAAAAGCAGGGAATTTGTACCAAATCATCCAGAAAATCTATCGCCCTTGCATTGATAAACATAAAAATACTACTCCCGTCATCACTCAGAAAGTGGCAATTTATAATTTCTAACAGTCAAACATATATATTCAAGTTTGACCGAAATTATATATTATTAATTTATAGACAATTTCTCAGTTATTAGTAAATGTAAAATTATTATTTTATTTTATTAAATAAAATTGTTCGTAATATTTTTGGAAAAGAACGTGTTTTAGTTGGAAAAAATAGATTAGTTAACATGAGCTGAAAAAGATAATTTGTTAATTATTAGTAAAATAGAATATTATAAAAAAGAATGAGCATAAACCAAACTAATAATAGTATAGTTCTTTTGACTTAATTGTGATTTTAAGACTTCAACTATAATTATTTTGCACGAAAATGGCTCTTTTAAATAATAAAATAATATGAACGCTATGATTGTATTTCGTTAATCTGATTAGCTGATGTTAATTGTTCAACTGATTGATTTATTTTTTTGACAAAAGAAGTTGTGAAAACAAACTTCAGAAAAAATTAAAATAATTACTCAGAAGAGTGGACCAGACAGGCAGGGGGTTAGCAACCCTGGAAAGATGGAGAATCCTTTAGAAAGCTTGTTTTGCAATCCAGTGAGCCAATTTATTACAGCTGTGAGGCGCAAATGAGAAGGAAATGCTTAAAGCAGAAGCCATAGCTTTAATATTCTCAATTAAAATAGCGCATTTCCAAGGAGGATTCCTTTCAGACGTCAACATATTATTAGCTATTTTGCAATCAGATTCCACAATTGAGTGCAAAAGTTGACGCTGACTAATAATCGAGCAAGCCTCACGAATGGTAAAGAGCTCAGTTTGAAGAGAAGATGTAGCATTGACATATAAACTACTGACATCCATCATATGACCATCAGATTTTCCCCCAACAATTCCAATAGCCGCAAAATCTCGATTAAAAGCACCATCACGGTTATACTTCACTAGTGAAGCAGTGGAAGGGATCCACTGCAATGGATAATTTACAATAAGGTTATGAGAGACCGGGCTAGAAGATTCGAACAAACTTGAAAATTTTAATTGAGCTTGAATACTAGATCTGACAACTGAAACTGGACATAACAAAAAATTCTCAAAACAGAATTTTCTAACTCTCCAAAAACCAACTAATAAAACAAAAACTAGAGAGAATAAATAATCCCTCCTTTCGCGACTCTGTCACTAAAAACAAAGAGTTTAATCATTGAACCACTATATCCATAAAAGGGGAATGTGAAGTAATAAATTCGTCTCTTTCAATTTTAAACATATTGTCGGATTAGTTGTCAATGACAGCTTCTTCCCCCGTTCTTCGACTAAATATCATTTATAAAATTATAATCACTTGAATGATTTCATTAAGAGATGCACAACCTTTAAATAGGTCTGAATAAGGTTACATGTTAGTGATAAAAACTTAAATAGCTAATGTTAAGGATACACATTTCCTACACTTTATCGACATATAATGCAGTCTAAGACTAGAGTCAATCAACAGATTACAAATTAGAGGTGCTTAAGAGAATACAAATAAGGTATACAAATACAATCAATTTTTATCTTTGACATGCCCCCGAAAGATGGACGGATTTCAGGTAAGGCCAATCTTGGAGATCAAATCATGAAAATGAGTCATGGTTAAAGGTTTCGTTAAAACATCATCAAGTTGATCACGACCATAAATGTGTTGAACATGTAGTGTGTCGCATTGTACTTCTTCCCGAACAAAGTGAAAGGCAAATCTAGATGTTTCATGCGAGAATGAAAGTCTGGTTTAGCTAAATAATAAGTGGCTCCAAGTTTGTCATAATATATGTGTGAAGTAAGTGAAAGTTGCACACCAAGTTCATGAAATAAGGAACGGAACCATAGAACTTCTGCACTTGTAGAATACTACTTGAAGTTTAGCTTCAGTAGAGGATCAAGTAATGCTTGTTTGCTTCTTAAACTCCATGACAAGGGATTGGGAACCAAATAAAAACTGTAACCTGTAGTAGAAAAAAAAATTCTCCTTCTCAGTCAACATCACAGAATGCATGAAGACTTTTCAGAGAATGACGATGTTAAATCCATCCAGAATTTGGATTTCTTTTTAGATATCTGAGTGGATGTTTTAGTGCAGCCCAATGAACATCAGTTGGTTTATGCATATACTGAGAGAGCTGATTAATAACAAAGACAACGTCTGGTCTAGTAAGTGAGAGGTATTGTACGTTGCCTACAAGTACTCGATATTGAGTGGGATACAAAAGAGGTGCACTATCAGAGAGAGTGAGAGGACGGTGAATGACCATTAAAGTTGGGATAAAATTTTCCTCAGACATTTTAGATCAATCTAAAATATCATCTATTTCTTTTGACTTAAAAATAAGCCAGTTGTAAGAGGAAGTATTTCAACACCAAGAAAGTAGGATAAGTTACCTGAGTCCTTTAAGAAAAATTGAGTGATGTGACTTTTGATAAATGACTATAGTGCGCAAGTGGACGGACCCATGACTATAATGTCATCAACATATACAATGAGGTAGAATTGACATTATTATGGGAGCAAATGAATATAGAAGTGTCTATTATTGATTTGGAGAAGTCATATTGCAAGAGAAAATCGCGGAGCTCCCGGTACCATGTCCGCGAGGCCTGTTATGAACTGTATACTGCCTTCTTGAACTTATAGACATATGAAAGATATTCTTTATTTATGAATTCATGAGGTTGAGATATATACACAGTTTCAGAGAGATGGTCTTGAGGAAGGCATTGTTTATGTCGAGTTGTCGAATCGACCATACATTGACGAAAGCTAGAGATAACATTAGTCGGACTATTGTAGGATTAATAACCAGACTAAAAATACCATAGGTGGTTGATCCCTAACTTTTGATATGAAACCCCTTGGCTAAAAGTCGTGTCTTATACCATTCGACAGAGCCATCTTCTTTATGTTTTATCAAATAAACCCACTTACATCCAACAATATTTTGAGTAGGATCAGGTGGCACTAGTTCTCATGTATCATTACGAATGAGAGCGGAATACTCCTCATTCATGGCACTACCCAATTATGTATCATTGTGTGCTTGTGTAATATTATGAGGTTCATATGATTGGCTTTTAGTTGTCACCACATTTGCAAACTTGGGTTTGGTTTGATAAAATTGTTCTGAAGTCTAGTAGTCATTGTTTGAGTGGGACAATGAGGAAGAGGGGGAGGCATAGGAGGAGATGAAGACAATGTTGTAGGAATGGCTACTACAGGAGTAGAATGAGTGGATCTCGTAGGTATCATGGGTTCAGTGGTAGGAGATGAAGAAGGTTGCCCCAATAATTGAATATAAACAGTACACCAGTCTTGTGAATTTGAATTAAGAATGAGGAGATGAGGAAGTGGTAAGATCAGAATATTGGAACACATTTTCCATAAATTTAACATGTCGAGAAGTATATATTCTCATAGTAGGAAGATGCAAGCAACAGTATGCACTTTGTGAGGAAGAATAGCTAACAAAAATACAAGGTAAGAACCGGCTATCAAGTTTAACCGTAGCATATGGTTGAAGTCAAGGATAATATATACATCCAAAATTTTTAATTTACTATAATTTGGTGGTGCACTAAATAATTTAAAATATGGAAAAGAATTATTAAGTGTGGGAGTTGGTAATCGATTGATGAGATAAACTGCTGTAGCAAATTCATGCAGCCAGAAGATAGTTGGAATTTTAGTATGAGATAAGAGAGCTAGAATGGTTTCAGTAATATCTTTATGACAATGTATGGCATATGCATTATGTTCTGGAGTATGCGGAGAAGCAGTGAAGTTGGAGACTATTTCAGATTAGAGCTGAGTGTAGTTTGACATATTCGTCACCGACATGGCGAATAGGTGTTTTGGAAAAAAATTATACTAATGCTCGAAAATGAACAAATACATGAGTATCTGACTTTTTCTTTAGTAAATATAACCAAATATATTGTAAGTGGTCAATACAAATGACATAATACTTGTAATTATCATTAAAAAAATAATGGGAGAAGTCCATACATCAGTGAATATCAATTCAACGGGAGCAGTAAATGTTAGAGTAGAATCAGGAAAGGGTAGTTTATGATTTTTATTGATATTGCAAGCATTATAGTCTGAAATTTGAAGTGAAATTTTTGATATTAATGTCCTAAGAATATTGAAAGATGGATGCCCAAGTCGATGGTGTCAATCATAAATGGGATTTGCGAAACTTGTGAATACTTGAGTACCTGTGTTCCACTCATGAACTCCAGCTTTAGTTAGTCATTGTATGAGGGTAATTCTCTTCGAAAGCTTCTTGACACAGAAAAGAAAAGGTAAGAACTCGATACTAGTATTCTTTTCTTAAAAAAAATTTAGGGATTGGCGGAATATTTTTAGAGATTGTGGGAACATGTAAAATGTTTGAGAAACTGACATATTTTGTATGAGTAGAGAAAGAAAATGAACTATTGTTTGAGATAGAAAGAGATGAACCATCACTAATTACTAGTTCTTTTGTATTTTCATATGGAGCATGGAGGGATAAGTTATTGAGATCATTTATCATATGATGAGAAGCGTCATTATATATATATCAAGGAGCCATGCATTTGAAGGAGTAAGATTTGAAGTGCCAGTCAAGTATGTTTGTGGTGCTGAGAGAAGAGGTTGTTTTCCAACATGAATAGCCCGTGTATTTGCGTGTGTGGGAATCTGAATAGAGGAAAACTGAGCCTTAAACATAGGACGTTGATTGAGAGCGTGGCCTGGGACATTACTGGCATTTACCTAGAATGGTCATTGTGTGAAACTTGATCCTTAATTTGTTTGAAGTGCCCCATGGATGGATTAGCATAACTGGAAGACTATATTTGCCATGCCTCTTAAGCGGTTATAGGTAGTGAGATAAGAGGAACGAGACCCTGGATAGTGAGTTAACAAGAGCCCCAAAGGCAAGACGATCTTGAAGAAATCATGTGATGATTGCTGATATGGTGATAGATTTTTTATCAATAGGGATGGGGGCAGGAGGAGAGGTCCAAGTACCATCAACAAATTTGTACAAATCATAGCTAAGAAACAGAGCTTGCATTTTAGTTTTCCAAGCTATATAATTTAATTTGTTGCAATGAGTTTAATGGTGTTATGTAACTGGAGGATAGTAAAGGGTTTTGTTGAATCCTCGGTATTTGGAACATTTGGAATAACATATTGATTCGTGATGAAAGGAAAATAGAGAGAATAAAAAAATTAGAAATTAAATACTCTAATACATATAAAATTATGATGAGAAAACTGGGCATGAGGATGACATCAGGAAAGTTACCTGAGTTTAGGTTAAAATCTCATACTGAATAGAAGGGTAATTTTATAAATATCATACCCCCTGCATTTACATAAATACCCTCAACTATTATACTACAAATTGTCTTAACCTCGGGGTGTTGCCTGAGGGTGACCTCAGGCCCAGCATGCTCAATTATGATCAATTGAATGTTTTCAGTAAGAAATGCATGATCTTTTAATAGGTTTGAATAAGATTACATGTGACTGATAAAAGCTAATGATACACGTTTATTACATTATATTGACAGATATTATCTTCTAAAACTAGAGTCAATCATGGACAATGGCGGACGCAGGAAATTAATTGAGGGAGGGTCAAAATATAGTATTTTTTTTCTCTATCTA
>PHNY01177585.1:8020-18037 GCA_003724115.2 Anethum foeniculum | reverse complement strand
AATCAGGGCTGCTCCCACAGCCAGGGTTCCAGCAGACAGGTACAGGTACAGGGGCTCCCCGGGCTGTGCTTTGGTCAGGACTGGTGGCTTGGACAAGTACTCCTTGATCTGCTCAAATGCTTTCTGGCAGTCTGGATTCCAATTTATTTCCTTCTTGTTTGTAGCTCCCTTGATTAGATCAAAGAAATGTAAACATCTCTCTGCTAGCTTAGAAACAAATCTTCTCAGGGCTGCGAGGGATCCTGCTAGTTTCTGAACTTCCCTCTAAGTCCTGGGTGGTTGCATTTCCTGGATGGCCTTGATTTTCTCCAGGTTGGCCTCAATGCCCCGGTTGCTTATCATGAACCCTAAGAACTTTCTGCTTCAACTCCAAAAGTGCATTTCTCCGGGTTCAGTTTGAGCTTGTGCCTCCTCACATTTTCAAAACATTCTTTAAGATCAGCAATGTGGTTCGGGACTGTAGAAGACTTCGCAATCATGTCATCAACATATGATTCCAGGTTCCTTCCGAGTTGGCTTTTAAAGATTTCATTCATGACCCTTTGATAAGTTGATCCCGCATTCCTTAGACCAAAGGGCATCAGCTTGTAGGCGTAAACAGCCCGGTGGGTTATGAAGGCCGTCTTGGGAATATCAGCAGGGTTCATTTTGACCTGGTTGTATCCAGAGAAGGCGTCCTTGAAACTTAGCATGACATGTCCGGCAGTGGCATCGATAAGTTGGTCGATACTAGGCAAGGGATAAGGATCCTTTGGGCAAGCAGCATTCAGATCCGTGTAGTCCACACACATTCTCCACTTGCCGTTAGGCTTTTTGACAATGACTACATTAGCAAGCCACTCCGGGTACTTGATTTCACATATGATATCTGCTTTCAATAGCTTCTCCACTTCTTCATCTATTGCTTTCTGCCTTTCCGGGGCAAAATTCCTCATTTTTTGCTATACTGGTTTCCTCTCCGGGTCAACGTCTAAGCTCTGCATAGCTAGGTACTAATCAAGTCCGGGCATGTCATCAGGACTCCATGCGAAGAAGTCTGCATATTCTCGGAGCAACTGAGTTAGCTCTTCCTTAAAGACTGTTTCAAGCCCTGTCCCAATTTTGACCTTCTTAGAAGGGTTGTTTTCATCAATAAAGACTACTTCCGTTTCGACAGCTAGTTCTACTTTGGCCTGATCTTTTGCTAAGACCATTTCCTGAACTCTGGCATCACTATTCTTTTCAATGTAGGTATGAGCTTGGATATTAGAATCAGGGTTGCTTCCTCCATTGACAGGGCTGGATTACTTTTGACTAGGATTCGCTATGTCAACATGCCAGGGCTCTTTTTGACCAGGGTTCCCAGTGCTGTTGATGAGACTGGGCTCTTTTTTACCAGGTTTGCTTTCAATAATCTGGACTTCTTTTCCCGAGCCCTTTTGATTGACCCGGTGCTTCTTGTTACTCCGCTGTTTTTGAAAGACTATTGTTTTTCTCTTATTGTCCTGGTGTGTTTCTGCCATGACCAACACCTGACTATAACACTTTCCCGTAGTCTCCAGATCACCTTTTACTTCTCCTACCCCGGTTGGAGTCAGAAATTTGAACTTCAAGTGTGTAACTGAAGTTATAGCTTGAATTTTGGTCAGAGCTGGGCGCCCCAAAATTCCATTATAGGAAGATGGTGTGTTTACAACGTAAAACTTGATCATCTAAGTGACCTGGTTCGGGGGTGTGCCGAACAGGACTGGAAGGTAGAGGGTTCCTTGTATCGGGACCAAGCTATTCCCGAACCCATACAAAGGGTCTTCTTTGCAATCGTTTATCCGCACACTCCCAAGCTGCATACGATCAACGGTGTGTTTGAACAGAACATTTGCAGAAGAGCCATTATCTACCAGCATTCTTCTAACTTCATTTTCGCTGATGTCCAGAGTTACAACCAAGGCTTGCTTATGATATGGATCTATTCCTTCAAAATCTTTACTGCTGAAAGTGATAATCTGCTCGGGGAAGGACTGGATTGTCATTATTCCGTCTCCTGAGTCTGGACTACGGGGTGGTGAAGTCGATCCACCCAAAACCACATTAACCACATTCTTGTTCTTTTTGGATTCTTCCCATTTGTCACCTGCGACCCAGGCTACATACTGCCCCAGGTTCCCTTTCTTGACCTGGTCTTCAATAAAGTATTTCAAAGACAAGCAATTCTCAGTTTTGTGTCCATGAGTCTCATATGGTAGTCACAGTGACGCTGGAGTGATCGGATCTCTGGGGGAGTCTGCATTGGTTTTGGTGGATAGTAAAATGGTTTGTCCCGGATCTCTTTGAGTATTTCTGATCGGGACTTGTTCAGCTGAGTCCACTCTAGTTCTGGCCTGGGCTCCCTGGCAGGCCTGGTAGGTCCGAGATCGCTTTTAGTCTCGTTGACCGGGCCAAGTCTTTGGGAGATAGGAGTGTTCTGAATGAAGTTTGTTTGCTGGGTTTGTTTGAGCTTTTTTTTCCTGATGGTAACCCCATTTTGGTCGGTCATCAGAAGCCTTGCTGCCCGAATTCCCTTGCCGGGTCATCCTCATAGCCTGGAGAACATCAGTTTCCTTAATGAACCGGGCGGCCATGGCATACACAGCCGCCAGGCTTTGTGGTTCCTTATTGATAAGTTCCACAACATACCTCTCATTTTGCTCTGGATCCAAATTTCTCCGGAAAATGCTCGGGGCCTCCCTCTCATCTAGATTATAGATTTTGTTGATTGCCTCTTGGAAGCGCTTCATGTAGATTGAGAGTGCCTCATTGTCATATTGCCGGATTGTTTCCAAGTGACACATGTACAGCTCATGCATCTTGTTAGCCCGGAACCTCCTCAAGAAGGACTCCCTGAATTCTTTCCAGCTATGTATGCTTCGGGAGGGGATCCTGCTAAACCATCTCCGAGCCCCCCTTGAGTGTGGATGCGAAGAAACGACACTTGGTCAGGTCATTGTAGTAGTAGATCAGGGGTATTTGTTCAAAGTAGTTAAGATGTTCCTCCGGATCTCCCATCCCGTCGAAGGACTCAAAGTTGTAATGTTTCAGGTTCTTTTGTCTGGGAATGGCTTCCAGGCTCCGGGTAAAAGTAGTCAGGGTTCCTTCCACCTCTAGGCCGGACTCTTTTCCCACTTTTTTCTGCAATTCATGGATCATTTCCATAAGGTCAGGTTCATCATCATCGTCTGAAATCAGCTCCGGGGTGGAATCTCTCTGGGTTCTTTTGGACCTGGATTTCCCCAACAATCTTTCCTCTTCTTGTTGCATTCTTTTCTGAATCTTGAGTTCCAGTTTTTCTTCTTCTTCTTCTAATCGGATCTTTTCTATGAGTTCTTCCAACTTCCTCTGTTTAGCTGCTTCACTGTCTCTGGTTTTGCTCTGGGCTTTTTGTGACTTTCTCTGCTCCGGATCGCCAATCCTATCAAAGACTGACCGGCGGGAGTGCTGGGAGCCTTCGGAGTTTTCTAGGTCCCCAGCCTGGTCTGCTTCTTCCTGGGCTTGGATTTGGCGTTCTCTGTATAGCCTGATAGCTTCTGCCAATTCATTCCCGGTCAAGTTTGCCATGTGCTCTGCTGCAATTGGGACATTGGTGTACTTGTGCTGGTTTATGTCAATAACAGTCCGGGCATCAGCAGGGGTGACAATTCGGGTCATGACTGGCTCTTCAACAGGTTCTGGTTGAACCGGGTCCTGACTGGGAACCGGGGCTTGTCTCTGAGTGCTGGCAGAAGGCATGTTGCTGGTTGTCTTTCCTCTAGCCCTGGCTCAACAATCGTCGTACAAATATCTCTCCAAGTAACAATTTATACAAAGACTATATATTGCAAACAGATTTAAGATTGCTCCGTGACAACAACATGGTTTATATGCCCAAGATTTATGTAAAACCAAGTAGTAATAGCTAAACAAAAGGCTAGAACAAGCAATCTAACCAACAATCAAGCTTAAAGACTAAAGATTGAAACTTTAACAATTCTTACAACATATATGTGTCATAGATGGTAGGACTAAGCTATTATGCACACAACCATGGCACAACATGAGGAAATACGACATTTTTACTGAGCGGGGTTGTTTTAGACCTTACAGGTGAGTATTTGGACTCTTTTAAAGAGCTTGTTGATGAAGATGAGTCCAGTGGCACCGAGACCAAAAGACGAAGAAACCCCTCCTAGCGTCAAATGATAACTCCCAATCCCGATCTAGTCCTTCCAACGTCGCGTGCGGTGTAGCTGCTGGTGGGTGTCTGCAAAACAACACCAGAGGGGGGTTTGAGCCCCGCGGCGCCTCCGGCGTGAGAATAGGAAATGGCTTTTGGAAGGTAAAGATAAGAAATGAGAGAGATCTAAATATGGAGGGTGAGTGTGTGTGTATATTATAGTGTATGAGTAAAAAATGACCAACCTCTCAACTTTTCATCCTAGGACTATATATAGGCCGGTTTTGGGAAATGTACCTGTGATCCTAGCCATACGTTACTAGGTGAGGAGGACGTCTGGCGCTCACGGATGCTTTACACGTGTCCAGAGGAAAATTGTGGGAGTGTGTGTCACGAATGTTCTGGTGTGTGCCTTTATTGTGCCGTCATTGGTAATCATTAGCTGTCACCATCAACAGTTGTCCCCAGCCATGACTCGTACTCCACCTGTTCTTGTGTCATTCTAGTCATGATTGCTTCCTGGGCTGGGTCCAAATGAACTGGAACTAAAATGGGCCCAATGAACCGAGGCTAAAAACAATACTAACTGAATTTAATCCTCGCCCAAAACAACTAGGATATTTTATATCCTATCACTCCTCTAAAATGATTTAGACACTAATTTTTTGAAATTGATTTTATAAACTTGATGCCAAGTTCTCTGGACAGTGACTTTTAGTAGAAAAGTAGAAATAGTAACAGTAATGCATGCCCTTAAAATAGGCCATGATAACTTAGTTTTGTCTATTATATAGTCAGATTATAAGTAAAATAAATATGTTGTTGCATCAAATTTAAGTTGATTTGAGGGCTTGATTGTGACCATGTACTAATCTCTCCTGTATTTTATGATTTGACAATAAGTAATGCACTCTAATACACAAAATATACAATTACAAGCATACAACTAAATGTGTAGAGATGGAATTGTATCATATTCAACTTGGTTGTCAAACTGTCAAGCAATTCACAATATTTCAGCGGAGGTTTATGTATGTCCATCGACAAAATATTTTATGTCTGATTAAATTCGATTCCCGCTTTTTATAAGACTCCATATAACGGTAAAAAATTGTATTTACCTTTTGTGTAAGATTCAAAATCTATTTTCTTATTCCACAGCTGTACCCAAATAGGTTGGGCAATCTTGGAGCGGTTATAGTCAAGATCAAAACTTTGGCTCAGTGCAAAAAAATTGAAATGGTAATATTTCGAGGGGACCATTCTAAACAAAACACAATAAATGTGATGAAAATGATTATTTAGTGAAAATGAGGTAGTCATCTGAATTGACTGTACAGGTCAATAACAAATGTCAGTATCAGTTGGGGGGTGTGTGTGATTGCAGTAGTATCTTGCAGAAACATGTGGATGAAAAATTCAGCAACAGTGTTGAGTCAACTCAGCAGCTATTTAGTCCAACTCGGTGAGTCATTGACATGGTTAATCACTGCTGGTTTACAAGATCATTGCTTTTTAGAACTTTATAAGCAGACCCACATGATAATAATCAACAGAAAAGTCACCAATGGTGAGCAAAAAGTGGAAAAGAAAAAATGGAATACAAAGGTCTTTTTCTTGATCAAATTTTCCATGTGAATAGAAAAAAGCAATAGTTTTATATGCTACAATGTGCAAAAAGGAAAGATCATATCTTGGTAATTAATTATTTAGTCAATAAATACATAAGTTCAATTATTATTCTCTGATTTTCTTAATCTCCTGGTTTTCTTCTGCTTTTCATACAGGTAAATCAAGTAGTAAATTATATAGTACCAAGCACAAGACAATAAACCTCCTATACAATCTTCTCTCTTCACTCCTGCTAGTGTCTCATATTTTTGGACCAAACTAACAATTAAATTACAACTCAAATTCTCCACAAAATCAAATAAAAAATCAAGATAATAGTGACAAGCAAATACATATAAATTGACAACCTAAATACCTCTTTTTTCCTTCCTCAAACACCCACTCCACTTAATCTCAAGATTTACCTCCCAAAGTTGAACAAGATTCACAAACTCAAACCCTGCCACAATGCAAATGTAACATATTAATTTAACCAAAACCGAGATTATTGCATAATTAACAAATATTCATGTGTTTAATTATGACTAACCAGCACAAAGCTGAAAGTTTTTTTACTAAGAACTGTTTGGGTCCTCATCTCCACTATCATCAGCCTGAGAGTGTTGATGTTGTTGTTGCTGGTGCTGGTGCTGTTGATGATGCACTGGATGATTTTGGTCCAAGTTCATATTAAAACCACCTCTAGGATAAGCATTTAGAGCAGCCAACATCCCCAGATTTGTATCATTCATTCCTAATCCAAGATGCTGAGACGGTTGTTGTTGTTGTTGTTGCTGCTGCTGTTGCATCAACATTGACCCTAGTTGCAATGGATTAGATCGTCCGCCTTGAAATTCAATATTACCCGGAACATTAAACCTAGGCATAAAATTCAACGGTGCTTGAATGGTATTACCGCTCACAGGCTGTGGCGTAGCAAAAGGCCACATCTGAGGCTGATCAGACTGAGCACCACCACCACCACCTGTGGCAGTTGCTACGCCACTACCAGCACTAGCAGTGAAAGGCAACATCCAGAACGTGTTACCGCTTCCACTGCTAGCTGCTGGAGCTACTGCCCACATAGCAGTAGCTGGTACCATATTCGTATGGTGCTGCTGCCTAGAAGAAGACCCCGCTTCTTGTTGCTTAGGCAAACCCTTAAAATGCTTATTAGACGGTGAACTCGGTTCACCCTCAACATCTCCTCCTTGCCCTTGTCCGTCTTCTTTAAACAAATCTTCCCGAAATCTTTTCCTCAAATAGTCCTCATTTCCGCCTTCATTATCACCACCACCACCACCACTATCACCAGTAACTGAAATTCCAGCCATTTGATCGGGAGTTAAAATATGCGGGGCTTGCTGATGATGAGGATGATGAAAACCTAACATATGAGAAAACCCTTCTTCATACGGATGATGCGTGAGTGCTAAAGCGCCATGGAAAGTGTGGGGGGCTGATTTCGAAGGCGGTGCCGAGAGTGTTGAGCCACTAGACCTTAAAGAAACGTTGAGTGTCGAAAAATTGGCTGGTATAGTTCCTGTTCCAGTGGCAGCAATGATGGCAGGCTCAGCTTGTTGTAGTAGCCACTCAATTGTTTCGCCATCTGATTTATGTCCAAGTTCTCGTGTTAGTTGAAACACTCTGGCGGCGCAAGTCGCCGGCATTCGGATACGACGGCCACGGCCGTCGACTTTAGTATGGCGGTCTTTAGTGGATCTTTTGGCGACAGTGGTGGGTTTTTTTGAAGTGTCGGTGGGTTCGGATCTTGTGGTAGTTATGGCTAGAGTAGAGTCGATTGACGGTGGTTGTGCGGTGGGATTTGAGGTGGAGGCGGCGGCGGTGGAAGTAGAAGGGGTATGTGGGGTTGGAGTTTGGTTTGGTGGGGTGGTTTCATTAGGTTGTATTGAAGTGGGGTCCATGTTGAAAGATGAAGATCTATTGTCATATTGGTTGTGGTGGAGATGGTGGTGTTGAGTGGTGGTGGGAGTGGAGGAGGTGGCGGTAATTTGGTTTTTGTTGTTGTTTTTTTGGGAATCTGTGAGGTCCATTGTTTGATATTTCATGGTGAGTGTTATCAACAACAGAAGTGGGTTTTTGTGGGGTGGGGGAGTGGGGTGAGGGGTGGGGGTGGTTCAATTTTGAAAGTTTGGGCTTCTGTTTTGTTTCCTTATAGTTTTGGTTGATGATTGATTTTGATTTTGATTTTGATTTTGATGAACCCCATCTCTGATCCTTTGTAAAATTTATCTTCAATTCTTGAATATTTTGGCTTATTTTTAGTGAGAGAACATAGAGAGAGGATTTAGGAGAAGCCTTTTAAAGTTCTTGCATGATAATGGACCTACTACGAGACTATGAGTGTGTTTGTGGGTGCTGCTAATTGACTTGTGTTTCTTTGCTTTCTCTATTGCTGCACAGCGCAAATAGGAGAGAAGATGGTGAGCAAGCACAAATTATTAATTTGTTTCACATCTACGTGTTAATGTCGTCGCAGTTTGTTACTCGTTTATATTTTACTCATATATATTTTTATTAAAACGGTGTAAGTTATTACTCATTTGTCGTTTGTTCATTATATTTTTCAGATCTCACAATTTCTTGCTCGTTTCTTGTTCATTTATTATATTTGTTAAACAGGACAATTCGTTACTCGTTTGTCGTTCATTTCTTATATTTTTTTCCGAATATACAATTATTTACTCGTTTGTTGTTCGTTTACAAGCTCCATTATTAGAAGGAATAAAGGAGTTAATTTAAATTAAATTTTGGAAAAGGCAATTTGTGTTTAAGTAGATAGAAAAGGGATGAGCATCAATGAATATTGTGGATAAAAGGAGATAAGGGTTGTGGTATAGATATACATGTTACAGATGAGATTTACATTAGATTTTGAAATTTTGGTCAAAAATGTTAGAAGTTTTAGTATGTGGACGAGCAAACTTTAGCAAGTATGCAAATGGGAAAAGGTATACAAAACCAAACCGAGTTTAGGAGGTTGTTTTGAATAGAAACACAAACTTGTCTTTCATCACAAAGCATAATTTAAGTAGAAATGGTCAATATAGTGAGGCCAGAAACTCTGTCTCTTTCCTCTATAAGAGACCACCCCATGTAACAACATGATATGCATCAGAGATTCTCAAACCCTTATCTTAACAAAAATTCAAACTTCACAACTAGAGGATGACCACATTGCTGAATGCTAACATATACACATACGGCCACATTTAATTTCCATTTATACATAAAACTATAGAAGGGTCACCTACAACATAACCATTATTCGAAATTATTCCAACATATTATACCGTGCTTAAGAACAACGTTATGTTATACAGTACGTTTATTAGGGACCTGAACTTAAAATTGTAATTTTTTTTGGATACTCTCCACAACTGCAAATCTGCAATGGTGCCTGGTAAGAGCAACAGTTGCAGGACAGGAACTGCAGAGCAATAGCACTTGTTAAAACTATGCAACTGCACTACATATCTTGTAATTACCACTTTACCTTGATACACTTCACATAAAACCACAAACTTTGATTTGCTGTTAAGTGTGACAGTGTGTACAAAGTATAGGATAATGGGATTTTTTAGTGGTTAATTTCTTGATAATAGTAATATATGAATTTAAAAGATTATTGTGTGTTAAAAGAGATGGAAAATGGAAGTCCAGGGTGGCAGAAAGACAGCACAGGTAGCATCAGATAAAAGCATCTAATGCTGTAGGACAGCTCATTTCTAATCCCAGCCCCACCCTTTGTTTTTTTCTCCTTATTATTTACTGTTTACTCTTCTTTTTCTTTTTTTCTGAAAACATCGGAAATATTACAAATTTGATTATGAGTAAACTAAAATGTCACGGTATAAGAACTTAAAACATAGAAATATCATTTACCAAAGTTGTCTAATGCTTGGTTAAATTTGTTAGAAAAGTTAAATATTTTTCCATTTAATTTTGTGATACCCTACTTTGGAGAATTTGTAATTAATTCTTTTTTACTACATAAACAGATTTTATAGATAATTTTCTGAATATTCAACATAATGTAACCGTAAGAGCTAGGAAAATACCGTTATGGTTGATGATTCAAATTTTTTGTTTGTATAATTGATAATCGAATTTAGATACTCTTTATTAATAAGCGAAACCATGTTTAAATGATGCACGGTACTAAAGTACCAAAGTACTAAAGTACCAAATTTTGGTACTAGATAATTATGTAATATCTA
>PHNY01177552.1:0-13389 GCA_003724115.2 Anethum foeniculum | reverse complement strand
TTTGACGCGGCAAACCCACGTCCCAAACTTGTATTATTAATCAAAACAATTATCAATAATACAATCAATCTCACCAAACGGTGATTCACTCACACAATACTTAAGCCAAACAATACTCAAGAATACAATCAAACAATAACACCTCAATGGTGTTCCAAACCCGATACTTGAGCCAAACAATGCTCAAGCATCTCCCAAACAATACCTAAGGCTACATATTAAGTATTCGTTATACCTATCAAACAATATGACTATGTATATATAGCCATCAAAAACTTAGCCACCAAGACATACCTAATCCAATTACAATAATAATTGTCTGCCCATACAATTATTACCAAATCCAATTACAATAATAATTGTCTACCTATACAATTATTATCCCAATCCAATTATAATAATAATTGTCTACCCATACAATTATTATCCAACTCATATTAGTCTTGGGTCACCCCAAGCCCATACCACCATATTGGGTTAACACCCAACATGGCTCGGGGAGAGAGCAAAGATATTATATTTTGAATCCTCAATCTCTTACACACTAAAGACTTGGAATGAGCATACTATAAATAATACAATTACAAAACGTAGTGCCCACTCCATTCAACAGCTGGAGATCCCATACTGTGCATGTGACACGATGCAGCTTTTTGCAGGACCGCCATGATCTTAATTTTTCTCCTTATCTTTAGCTGCGTGTTCCCTTTTCTTTCTCTCAAGTTTTAACCGTAGACTTGACACCTGTTCATGGACCACCTCCATGTACAATGTGCTTCAGTGATGTGTTTCTTCTTTTCTGGAAATTGTACCTTCATTTGTCTTATTATGAACCAATTGAGTGAGGATATCGCAAACTCTGAGCTGCTTTGTCATCCTTCTTATCGACATAGTGCAAATATGCTGTATGGATATTTTAGAACATGTGACTTCCCGATATAGCATTTCACGGTATATGACTTCACGATATGTGAATTTGCTATATGAGACTTCACGGTATAGCTTTACTTGACTTGACGATATTGATGACTTCACGATATCCTTCATTTCACGATATAGCCTTTGTTAGTTCACGGTATAGTTCTTCTAGACTCCACGATATATGACTTAGATATATTTATGCACTTTATTATTCTTTAATAGTTTTCTCTGCAACTTGCTGCTTGAACAATCTTCATTGAACTTCTTCCAAGTTGTACTTATTCTATACAAGACTATTGCATGGGAATCTCTAATTTCTAGCTCAAATTTCTTACTGGTTTCACTCCTCTCATTGGTTCTGTTTTCTGTCTCAAATTTCTTTGTCTGGAAAAACACTCATTGTTCAAGAAAAATCACAAAGATTGGGTTATTGACTTGTGGGATATCTTCATTGCCCTCCAAGGTCAAGTCACATATCTTTTGAGAACCACAAGGTTTAAGGGACTATTATTAGTTACCAAGGTAGCAAAATAACAATTCCATTGTTAAGTTAAAAAATTAACTTGAGTTGCAAAGTAATGAGACTTAATAATTTGATCGGAATTTTTTCTTAAAGAATAAATTCAACAAGTTAAAAATTGATTAGTTATTAATCCTCATCATTTGTCTTACCAACAAAATATCAGAGTTCAGAATGTTGAATGCATAACACTGATATTTGACCTCTTTTTCACAACTGCTTAACTTATAACACAGTCTAAACAAGTTAAATTTGTGAATCAACATAATTCAGTTCAAGATTAAGTCTAGTTAAACATGACATGATTAATTAGTTAAACTTAAAAGGAATTTCCATTTAAGAGCTTATTTTAACTTAAGTTTAAACATTTATGAATGTCAAGATTAACTAAGCAAGTATGCTTATGGCAAGTAATCAAGAGAATCTGCTTTGATCAGATATCAACAATTTTAATATAAGGATCATTCGAGATTTCACATTTTCAACATTGGTGATTAATTCTTGACTGATTCATTTTAGATGCTAGATTTGGAAATTGAATGTGATAAGTAATTAATCACATAGTTTGCACAACTAATACTAGAATAATCAGATAAGACTTTTCATTTAGAATAATAACATTTTTCATTACAGGAAAAACATAGAAAAGAGACATGGGTCCTAATCTAGGGGTTCTCCTTCTTCTCTTCAGCCTTCTTGCTGGATACATAAAGTATAGCAAAATGCTAGAACAGTTGTTTAATATGAGATCGATTAGTATTTCCATTTGGGGTGTTGAGGGAGAGATGAAGAAGATTTGAGTATTGAGTAGGAGTGAAGAGGGTTTTGAAGAGATAAGAGATGAAAACAAAATGCTAGAACAGTTATTTAATATGAGATCGAGGAGAATACTGACAAACACAAGAGATTAAAAGAAAATAACAAATTTTATTTAACTATCTTAAAAGAAAAACTTTATTTAATAATAATCAATTATGGTTCCAGATTACTAAACATTATATGAGTTAAACTTAATGCACACAATCCAAGTATGATTAAGTAAGATACATAGCATGCAAGCACATTAACCAAGGCATATACTCTCCTAAGCTCCAAACAACATCATTACACCTGGTTAAAGAGGTGTATTGAAGAAGTAAAACTTATCTGACTAACAGATTTTGAGTCTTGTTTAGCCAATCTTAGACAAATCTTCTTTTGCATTATGCACTCCTTTCCTTCCTCTTCTTACCTTGATATCATTGCATCCTGCAATATCCTATTAATTTATCTCCAATCAATGAGTTAGTGTATTTTATCCTATATTATGAAGAATAGAGATTTAAAAGCAAAACTACACAACATAACTCACAGATTATTTATTCAAGAATAAGCATAAGACATAAAGCGAGTCTTGAATAAACCAAGAATTTGCTAAAAAAAAAAGAATAGAATATTAAATCATTTTGAACAGCTTGACAGATTTGATATTTGATAATTTTATAAAATAAATAAATTTGAATTTAACTAGATTAAAAAGTCCAAAGTCCAATAAAATACAAAATTTCAATATATCATGTCTTGTACTCACAACAATGTCATGTCGAGAAGTCCAAAATTAATCTCCTAGCAAACTCTTGCAGCTCATAAATTAAATTATGATTTTTCATTATAATTTATGTTTATTAATTGCTTAAGGTATAAACTCGAGAACTTAAAGCATTAAAATAATACAATATGAATTATCAACTACACGATATTTATCATATCGTGAACTAGTTCAAGAAATGATCTATATCATGAACTCTCAAATCCATCTGAGTTCTCGAGATGCCTTACACAATTAATTAATAAGTTATGATTTACCAACATTTACTATTGATTAGTGATTTGGTATCTCATAACATGCATTCAGAATAATTTCACTCCAATTAATATTGAAAGAAAAATCAAGTGATAATCTGAACTAAATCGAATAGTCTAAAGAAAGCTATGTAGCATAGTCAAGTATACTATGTCGCATACTTCAAGTGAACTATATGGCATAGTCAAAATAGGGTATACCGCATAGTTGTATGAACTATGTCGCATAAACGAAATGAACTATGTCGTGAAGTTAAAATGAATTATACCGCATAGTCTAAATACACTATGTCGCATAGTCTGAAATAAATAGGCAAAGACTATACAATTCAGAATCAGTTATTCTGTAGGCTAAAATACACTAAGTGAAAATTCCCAATTTTGTAATTTTAATAATATATGTATATTCATAAATATACAGCAAAATACTGAAGTATTCAGGATGCACATATATACCTCAGCTCATTTTCACATTAAAGATTATTGACAAGTCTTAGGTGAAAATTTACTGCTGCAAGTAATTTTTTGATAAACTTAGTTTGGTTGAGATGATGAAGGATGAAATTTTTCTTGACAACTCATCAATCTGTGAAGATTGTCTTCATTTCTCAACTTCATAAGGTTTTCAAAAATTTACTTAAAGTTTGGAACACAAATATCACATCATCATTCTCTACTGGCTGCAAGTAGAAAATGATGTCCTAATACATCACCATCAATGCTCTTCAACTTTTAAGGTTTCTGAGCATTGGTGCTGATCATTGCTGTTGTACATGAACACAGAGGTTTACCTGAGTTTAAAAGCTTTACCAACTTTTAGATGATCTTTTTCATTCGGCATATGTTGAGCTAGTGATCAGCTTGATTTAATGTAGACGATACTTCTTTCATTTGAACTTTCTAGATGATATCCATGAGAGCTTTCCAGTAGGTCATTTTCCTTCTTGGTTCCAAAAGAGTTGTCACTTTTGATCTCCTAAGATACAGAGTCACTGGTTGACTTGTTTTCTTGAGTGAGAGGCTCACAAGTATCTCTAAAACATCAAGTCATGATGAAGATTATCAGCATGAGAGGCTCCCCCTAAGATACATGCTCCCCTAAGTCTGATGCTCCCCCTGTGTTTGATGCTTCATCTCATTTGATGAGGCATAAGCACAATTGGAGTTGTTTGACTCATCCAATATAGTGATTTCTCTTCTTCTTGTCTGACCTTCCTTGAGCAATGTGAATCCATCCATCAACATTATTCTGAAATTGCTTCATCATCAATCTTTAGCACTTTCACTAAGCTCTGATTGACTTGTCAGCATTTAGAATGAAGTATCAATCTCCTTGATCAGCATTCATTCAGTGGAATCTCAGTGATTATTTTCCACTGCTACCTAGTCAACAATCTGAAGATAGATTGCCAACCAGCTCCTTCTCATGATGACAAAACTCAATTATTATTAAGCCATCTCTCTTGTTGAAATCTTGCTGTCATCTCCAAGTTCCAATTATGAGCCAGGCTCCTTTGGTGATAGCAGGGCTTTATCACTCTTTTCACATTCCTTTTTGCTCTGCAACTGTTGCACAATCAAGTTGTCTTTGGTATCCAATTACTGTTGGGTCCAAACTAGTTATCATTCTTTCCAGTTAAGGCATTTTCACTTTCTATGACTAGGGGAGGTTCAAGATAAGCAAAGAGCTCATCTAAATCATCATATAACAAATATGTCTCAAGATCATCTAAGCATATACCATCATCTGGGAAAATATATTAATTAGTAGAATCAGTATTTATTCTAACAATCTCTTTGTTAACATGAGACATTTTCTTATCAGTAAAGTCATCCTTGAAAATGCACTGTTGCTTTCTGAACACATATTCTTCATCAAGTTTCAGTGCATGTTTCCTAGGAGTGTTTTTATTTGATAAGCATACAGGAATATTTTTGAAATAAAAAACTCCATGTTCCTGATTCAGAAAATGTCTTTCCTTTTTCAACAAATCACTGTCACAATACTTACTACTTCTACCAGTAAAAGACATGCTTGCAAGTTCATCAATCCTAGTATGAATTCTAGATAATTCCTTTAAAATACCAGACATAAAGGATTGATAACTACCAGAGTTAATATATACCACATTATCAGACTTGTATTGAGTGGGGGGGATATGAGAAAGATCGAGTTAAGATTTTTACCCTTTTTGAGTAGATGATTCTGCAGCATCATCAACCTTTGTCATTAGTGCAAAATCTCCATACTCTTCTCCATCATCATCTGTGCCATCCCAACACTGTCCTTCTATTAAGGATGTCTTGACAGACAACTGTTCCTTGAACATTGCTTTACTTTCCAGATGAGCTTTGTCCTCATTGACTTGATCTGGTCCTTTGCTTTTATCAACAAAGTAACCATATTCATTACAAGTGCAATACCTCATCTTGGATCCTTTAGCCCTATCAGTTGCATAGCCAGTCTTCAACTTGCTTCTCTTGTTGTCATTATCTCCTTCACTTGCTCCTGTCTTGAGTGATTGATTCACTTCAAGTTCCAGTTCTGGAAGCTTCTTGATCACAAAGATCATGAACTTGTTGTCAGGTTCTTCTTTGGTGTTGAAAACATCTTCACCTTGCTCCTATTCATGGTCATTATCATTTATCTTCACTTTATCAAACCAATGTTCTTCATTCTTGACTAAGCTTCCCCTTCTCAGTACATACTCAGTATTAGACATAATATCACGTATGGACTGAATGGATCTCTTTTGAAACAACTCCAACTCATAATCTCTCAACATATATTATAAAGATTCAAATCTTGTCTTGGACAAATTCCTCTCTCTCAGTGCTAACACCATTGGCTCCAAGTGACCTGGAATAGTTGACAGAAGTGTCTTGTTCAACTCTTCACTCTGATAGGTCCTTCCAAGAAGTTTGAGATCACAGATAGCTTATTGAACCTCTCAAATACTTCTTTGATGTTCTCACTTAGTTTAGCCATGAAGGTTTCATATAGAAGTGTAAGCATATGTCTCTTGTTTTCCTTCAATCCTTTAGTGTCTTCAAAGAGAGTCTCTGTATGAACCTTGATGTGTTTGGCATCTTCAAGATGAGAGACAGAGCCAACCAAGTCTAGATCCAAAGAATTGTAGGAGATAGGCTGGTGAAGTTCATCCAAGATCTTCTTATCTTTTATATATATTTAATGTTTTGAGATGAAGCTTTCTGCATAAGCTTTGTTTCTATTTCTTGAGTGTTTCTTGATGTCTCAGTCTGAGGAACAAAAGAACCAAGCCTTAGTATTCTGACATACTTGGGGTTTGAGGCTTTATCAACCAACAAGAATTCCTTCTTCCATTGAGCATGGTGCTTCTCATCAGACCTTGAGGTCTTGATGTTGCTTTGTTCTTGAGAACTCATGTTTACCTTGATCTTTTACTGTATTTGTGTTTACAGCCTGCTCTGATACCACTTGTTTGGGCACAAGACTCTCAGGTAACTGAGCAGAGGTGGGGTGAATGACTAGTTAGATGTTTTCAAAAATTTTCACTTGCGTTTTGTTTTTGAAACTCCAACTCGACAAGGATAAGTAAATAATGTTTGTGGTAAAGCTTAAAACATAAAAGGCACGACACACAATATTTAATCAATTCACTTTATATAAGATATAAAGAAATTGTTGCTACAGTCCCAAGAAAAATGATGGTGTTTTTCTTGGCTACTTCTCAAGAACAAGTTCTTGAGTTTGGCTCGGAGAGAGAGCAAAGATATTATATTTTGAATCCTCAATCTCCTATACACTAAAGACTTGGAATAAGCACACTATAAATAATACAATTACAAAACATAGTGCCCACTCCATTCAACAGCTGGAGATCATGTACTGTGCATGACACGATGCAGCTTTTTGCAGGACCGCCATGATCTTGATTTTTCTTCTTATCTTTAGCTGTGTGTTCCCTTTTCTTCCTCTCCAAGTTTTAACCGTAGACTTGACATCTGTTCATAGACCACCTCCATGTACAATGTGCTGCAGTGATCTGTTTCTTCTTTTCTGGAAATTGTACCTTCATTTGTCTTGTTATGAACCAACTGAGTGAGGCTATCGCAAACTCTGAGCTTCTTTGTCATCCTTCTTGTCGACATAGTGCAAGTATGTTGTATGGATATTTTAGAACATGTGACTTCTCGATATAGCACTTCACGGTATATGACTTCACGATATGTGACTTTGCTATATGAGACTTCATGGTATAGCTTTACTTGACTTGACGATATTGATGACTTCACGATATCCTTCACTTCACGATATAGCCTTTATTTGTTCACGGTATACTTCTTCTAGACTTCATGATATATGACTTAGAGATATTTCTGCACTTTATTATTCTTCAATAGTCTTCTCTGCAACTTGCTGCTTGAACAATCTTCATTGAGCTTCTTTCAAGTTGTACTTATTCTATACAAGACTACTTCATGAGAATCTCTAAGCTCATTTAGACATGAGAGCCATCTAGAAAAACATACAAGACAAGTACATTTAAACCTATTACTAGTTCAAATGGAATACTCCATTTGTTTTTGTAAAGGGATATTGTTACTTGAGTAAGCTTGTTATGATGGTATAAACATGTCGTGTACCTAACATATACGAAACGAACGCGTCTAGACTTAGAAAATTATGCCGCTTCCATTAAAATACTTTCGAGACCAAAATTATTTTGTTACCAAAGGTCGATTATTTTACAAACCTTTCTGTGTTGGATATTTACCAGAAAATCATATTTTGACCCGATTTCTGTTTTAAAAATACATAACCAATGCTTTTGACGATCTAATCTATCTGTCAAATGAATTATATGCTTACGTACTATATGAAACATGTGTATTTGTTTAACTGTTTCAAATGCCATGTTTAGATTTAAACGATCGGGTAGACAATAATTGAAAAGAGGTATAGTTACGTCAATTGAGTTGTGTCTAGTTAATTAAAATAGTGTTTTTTATAGAACCAAGTAACCAAGGGTGTCAGTGAGGTGATAAAAAGCTAGAAACCAGTTCCGATACCAGGCAAGTATTTTTCACTTTAACTCGATATTTTTGGCAATTGAATTACAATCTTGTTTCCAATACAGCTTTTCATTGTGATACAGATTGAGATATAATTCTAGTAATTATGCTACTAGAATCCATAATCATATACTGTTTCTTGAACCGTGATACCTTGGTTGTTTCTTGAACAGTGATATATACTGGTTGATTAAAAATGTGATTATTATTTCTAATAAATAAGAATATGAATTTATTGATAAACAAGAACACCAATTATACCGGGTTCTTATATTCTGGATTGGATGGTTGCGTAAGAGGCCGTGGCGCCGGTCTAGCGTGAGATATGTATTATATGAAATATTATAATACTTTGCTATAGGCTAACATACTTTCCTTGTACTTTGGGTACCCCATATTTTGGATAGGCTACCAGTGGCGCCGGCATGCCGATGTTACCTTGCGACTGATCATCGGGGGTAACACAGTGTCTTGAGGATTCCAATCTAATTTATTGATAATCAGAAAAGAATAAATGAATATTTAGTTTTTAATTCTTAAATAGAATTGCGTTGCATATTGTGATACAGATTCTTTCAGTAATTACAAATTTTACTGTTCAGTTTCTTTATGTTATTTAAAGACTTTTGATTCAGATTGTTGATACTGATTCATATTGGTTTAGTTATTCTATTATTACTATTGCTTATTTATGAGATTATATACCTGATGAGCAATTCATTGGCTCATCCTTGTTTTGTTGTTATGATCCTTCAGCTAGACCAGAGCAGGTCCCATACCCGCCAACTTAAGGAGAGATTGGAACCGAGATTGTCAGCAGACCTTTAGGTTTAGTTTTTCAGTCAGAAGGCTTTTGAGATGTTAAAATAGTACAGTAGTATGTATTGTAATTAAAAATTGAAATAGTTTGTAAAACTAAATAGGCTTTTGGATTGTAATAACTTATGGTTTGCCGTAGTGCCTGTTTAATACTATAACCTATGATCGATCCAGTTACATGCAGGGGTCATATTTACTATTTTATTTCATTATACATATTGTATTATTGTTTAGCAGTCAGTGACTCCCAAATCTAGACCACGGATTTGAGGACGTCACAGCTATGAGATTTAAACAATCAACGATTGTCTGAATGTAACCAATAAACAATCAACGATTACTTTGAATTCATATCCAAAATATTCGGATATAACCCATCATGAGTATTAGTATTTTCTTACTAATGGGCCAACCTTTGTAGGAGCTTTAAATGGCTTCATGATACCTCCATGTCTTGCAGGAACATTTGTGGTAGAATCTTTTCCCTTTTCTTCTCCTTTCTTTTTAGAAGCCGATTGCTCCATCTTTGATTCCTTCTCTTTCTTCTTAGTCTCCATGTCAACTTGCTGCAACTCACCAACAACATAAATATTATTGACTAGTAATTAAAATGGAAGAAAAATGAGAAGACAACGTTACTCATAAATAACCTTAGTTTTGCATGTTCTTGAGTTGTGGCCCTCTTCTACGCAGTAATAGCACTTTACAGGTTTCTTAACCTCTCCTTTGTTTTCTTTTACAAGTTTCTGACCAATAAGCATAAAATCAGTGAATAATTATTCATAAATGCATACTGATATATGAGGAATATTGATATCACGTATACCTTTTTCTAGCATGTCCTTGAATTGTGGCCATAGTCACCACAATTTCCACACTAAAGAGTTGTTCCCTTCCTCTTCAACATTGTAGGGTCATTTTTTCTTGTTTCCACCACATCTGAAGTTTTTTTCCTATTCTTTTTTGGCTTACCAATAGCCACTTTAATAATATGAGGTAGAGGAATGATTCCAATTTCCAAGTTGGGTTCATCCTAATCTGATCTTCATATGGTTCTGCAATACACTTGCTATTAACTTATTTTTGTTCCCAAGTAGGGTTGCAAGTATGGTTTGTATATAGAGTTTTGATCTGAATGTTAGTTGTCCTTTTCTGCATGATTCCGTAACAATTCCACTGACACCCTTCAGCACATATCCATTTTATCTTATCAGCCAGGCTTTTTCTCAATCTTATTGGTCTTTGATGGACTATAACATGCTTCCTAACAATAACTCTAAATACCTTTCCACTACTTAACAACATTCCTAGTTCAAATTGTGGGTCCTTCGTATCATTGTACTCATTGAATTCAGGATAGATATGATCCATCTCATCACATGAAGAAACTGCCATTCTTTCATCACTGCTATCATACATGCTCTTTGAATCATCACTGCTACCATATTCACCTATTTTCTCATCAGCTGTCTCTGCATCATCCTCATTAACTTCTTTATATGCATCATCCTCAACTTCTTTATCTTGTAGAAAGTCATCAAGAAACTCAGTGTTTGTCTTGTCTGTACCAGCAACCAAATCATTCACAACTCTAAACCTAGGTGCAGAAATTTTTCTAGCTTTATTGGCAACAGGTTCACTATCATCTTCCTCCAGTATAACAGGGGTTTCAGGGGTATTTTTAAACAGACCTAAAACGAACACAAAATACATATACTACAAATAATCTTACTAAAACGAACACAAATTGCAAATTGACAATGTATGCAAGACAGAGCACTTACTTTTGAATCAATATTTGAGGTATCACAATAATATTTAGTTGCTCCTCTTCAGTATCCTCACCAGGCCTACTTTGTTCCTCCACGTTTTTTTTCATGTTCTTCCTCTACATGGTCTTTCTCGCATTCCTCTCTAATTTCTTCCACTCTTTTTCTCTCTCTCATCCAATTCAAATTGTGTGAATTAAAAGTCATAATCAAGTCCATCAAAGGTTGTAATTATTTAAATATTAAGAAGGGTAGAGTAGCCCTCAATCAAGTCAGCAAACATTCCTATATGTCTATCATTCTCAAGAGGCATTATAGAGGATGAATGAAGCTCTCTTCTAGGGAGTTGTAACCAAACATCAAAACTCTCTTTTTCTAACCCTATTTCTTCCGACATTTCTTTCAACCCAGTAAATGACAGAACAAATCTAGAAATATAATCAAAGTATACAACATCCCCACCATTATAATGTTCAAATGTAGAATCGAACTCTCCACCATGAAACACTTTAAGAGTAAAAAACTCAGAACCCACTACATAAAAGCACATAACAGATATTAATTTAGGGACCACCACAACAATATATAATACCAAATTTGGAACACTAAAAAGTGAAATCTTTAATACTAAAAAAATTACAACAAATACAGGGACAACAATTAAAATAGTGTAATAACTAGTATAAATTCATGCCAAAGTCACAATAAACATAATATACTCATGCACACATAATAAACGAAGAAACAAGGCTAAAATATATACCACATCTCGAAATATTGTAAGTATATTTCAGTCACCCATCATCATCGTTTGCACCTCTACCCTTCAGCAACCTCAATTTGCCTTTCATTTGATCCGTTAAATTAGAAGTATTTAGGGTTTTTGAGAAGAAGAGGGAAATTGAGGGAGATGATAAGGGGGAAACGATATCTTCTTATGTAAATGTCGTATGTATATCTATATTTATTAAAGACTAATTTACCCTGATTGACTGGCATTAACGGTCAAAGTTAACGGTGCTTTTAAAAATTAATATAAACTGTAACGGGAACGAAAAGGGATGCGGAATGTATATACCTATAGTATAGAGTGCAAAGTGCAATAAGTCAAAACCAAGGGGATGCAAAGTGAAAATTACTCTTTTAATAAATACTGAAATTAAGTGATTATGTCATCGATCCCGATACTTTTTTTAGAGCTGAATTCTAGAAAAAATAATAAAATAAAAATGAATATCACCTTTCGATGGAATAAGCATTTTATGGAGTTCTTTTCTTGTAGCCTCGTCTGCAATAAAAAAACTTTTAATAATCAAGCTGCAGTATAAGAATAAAATCAACTTGCACTTGTCAGTACAATATTGGCTTGCACTAACCATTAAAGCAATTAGAATCTCACGAGGATTTCAGGTCCTCGATATTATCTTGTTCGGGTAAGAGATAGTTGGTTAGGACACACAACTGATGTAATTGTTTACATGCTTCCAAGCACACATCTCTCTTTGCTACATTCTTATAAGATTGAATTGCACCTAAAACTTAATGAATTGGAGGATTCAAGGGAAGAATTATTTGGTAGACAGTTACATGTTCCACATCAAAGTACAAGAACTTCGCCTTAGGCTAAAAGAATCTGCAAGAATTAGATATTTTCCAGATCAAAATGTTCAGTTCTCCTACATAAATATGTCGTGAAAGAAAAATAAAAAATCAATCAAAATTATATAAAACCGTACTCGTCGTGTGGAAGTTTGAAGCAGTACTCATAATGTAACGGAATGCTACTTGTAGAACTTATTGCGACACCCGTAACTTGTACTCTGCATGCTTTTTCTTCCATCTAAGAAACTGTTCCGGTAGATGTCCTGAAATCAATTTTTCTATTCATTCTTTCTTCAGCTCGGGGAAAACTGTGTACCATATGTACCTCTTTCTTATTGTCACTATGACAAATAGTACAACCCAATAATTATTATTATTATTATTATTATTATTATTATTATTATTATTATTATTATTATTATTATTATTATAGGTAAGCAAAAATGAATTAAAGAGTAACAAATATATCTTTGAAGAAAGTACCTATCGGATAGAAACACATATTCTGATTGTGGCATGCGTGTACGCCCCCTAGATTGAATGAAACTAGCAATAGTTTCAGGAATATCAAACTTTACTACAAGGCAGCAGGTTTTGATATCCAACCGTCCTCTGCAATACTAGTTGCCACCAACAAATTTAGCTGCCTAAAAATTGGGAAATTAATGTCCAAAAATCTATGTTCTCTATTCCAGAGTGATATTACAATATATTGGTGACTTTTATTTGCCATTTTTTTTTTTTTTTTTGCTAAATGGTGTGAGTATATACGAAAAGAAACAAAGTACAGGGAGAGGACCCTTGCTCTATGACATGCCATAGATAGGGCTATCTATAATCAATCTAAACTAAGATTGA
>PHNY01177471.1:5538-17194 GCA_003724115.2 Anethum foeniculum | reverse complement strand
TATTAACGTTTTACTTAATTTTATATCCGTTATACATAATTTATATTCATTTAATCAGTATTGCATTTTTTTTAATTCTTGTGCATTGAATAATCAAAATATAATTAAAGATAAGTTGAATTATTGTAAACAATTAAACTAACACGTTTTAAGTGTTTATTGTAATAAATAAAACATGCGAATTCCTTTTTTTATATTCCTAAATTTTGAAAAAATCAATCATGTTTTTGATAGGTACATAATTTTCAATTTTTATTTTATTTTTATTTTTTTAAATATCCGAATTAAACCCGAACCCGACCCGATACCAAAAAACCCGACGGATCGAATTTGGATCTTCATTTTAGATATCCGGACCCGGACCCGATCCGAACCGAAATATAATGGATCGGGTCTGGATCTCAAGAAACCCGACCCGACCCGACCCGTTGCCATCCCTAAAAGCCATCAATAATTTTAGAATCGACATCTACTGAAAGTATCAGGTACGACGGGTATATTCATACGATATTTCCATTTGCTACAAAGATATGATACTTGAAAATTTAATTAAAGACAAACTTAAATTTATTTCACACAAATTATTTAATCTAATGATCAATTATATACGAATAATATATGAGATAAGGTTGTAAATGAAAAAACGGAAGCAATGGTAATGATGACAAATGTCACTTTCATTGTTAGTAACAAAAAGAAAATTCAGTTTAAAGTCATGGTGAATCTATATTGAATCATCATAACGTCGGGAAGCTTTGTTTTTGAAAAAACGAAAGCAATGATAACAATGACAAATGTCGTCTTCATCGCCGGCAATAAAAAGAAAATTCATACGTCATGTGGTGAATCTATACTGAATTATTATAATACCGAGAAAATTTATTTTAACATCATGTTGAATTATAACGATTCATCATGTCATCAACTACCACAAAGAAAAAGGTTATACTAGTTTGTATCATGAATATTTTCAGAAACTTCTACATAATATATAAGCACAGTTTATTGAAAATTATTGTTTATCAGTCATTATTTATGTGAAATGAATAAGTAATTACAACTTATAATTATTGTTTAACTCAAAGAATTGATTAAGCAAGGACATGAAAAGGCATTCATGATTCAAGACTATATCAAATAAATTTTATTTTATATTTTGACGGTACAAAAAATAATAGATGAATTATAAAAAGATAGCTAATAAATTTTATTCATGTATATAAACAAATCTTTACCATAAAGTTACTGAAATTCAAATAATGTTTAACGTACAAATTAATTATTAAAAAACATTAACATTACAAATCAAAATAATTAACTACGTTGTTTATGGAGTAAGGAAAAGGTAGTATAGAACTTGCGATATCTTGGGAAACAAGAGAAAAAAAAAATGTAGTTAGAAAAAGTATGAAAAAGTCAATTTAGGTTATGAAATTTAATCAAAGAAAATATGTTGCGGGAAGTGAGACATAAACGGGAGGGAGATGGAGTGGGATGAACATACCTAAAGATTTGACGAATATGGAAAAAAAGTAAAGATACATATATTTTTTTGTTACATATACGTGCTGGACGATATCTTTTTTTCCTTTTATTGAAACCAGCATATTATTGAATTAAGTAATATCATGATCCCTCAAGACTAAAATACTATAGGAAAACTCATTTACAAAATTTTGCTCTTCACCATTGTCGAGAACTAATCTTGTTGTTAAATATGACACAACATTTACATATAACTTCAATATAACTAAAATTCAATAAAGATAGACTACATATGATATATATTTCCTGTAAGATGAGATTTAACGTAGATTTATCAACCTCTTACACATGAATGACCTTCATAATATTCAGTACACTCTAACTCTAACTGTACCTTTATGTACATATCCTATAAGATGATATTTAACAGATATTTGTCAAACTCTTACCTATTTTTACATTCCAATCATTATGTATCCCAGCTGATGAGTAATCAATGCAATATATCAAGCCATTGTGTATTCCAACTGATGAGCAATCAATACAATTTATCGAGCTATAATTGCTTATGCTATATCAACCTTCCACGCGACGTCATGCCTCCTAATACCCATTAGGCCATTATCAATATTTGGCTCATTTCGTTACGGATAACTCCTCCTAACCATATTCTTATTCCCTCGAACACAGTCGCGTCAACATTAACTTTTACCTAATCAACAGTAGATAGAGTCTTTGGAACTATGATTAAAAAAAGTCAATAGATTAATCTTTTCAAAACTGCGTTAAAGGATGTTCCATAATCACTTACTAATCTTGGAACAATACTCAAATTTCTCAAAAATAATTGAATTTTGATAAATTATGTGCCTCTTTTATCTTCTTAGACATATGATCTTATAGTGGTTGAAATGCTCTAATAGTATTATTCATAACATATGTAAATTATAAAAGTCGGCGTAATTTATAGTATTCAAAAATATTATTACTACGATATAGTATTCAGGTGGGTGCACCAGAACGCTGTAACCTGAATTTTGTGCTTAATGCAGGTGTTCTTCAGGAAGGCCCGGGCGTTAAGGAAGACTTCTTCCATAGAGGATTGGTGTTCCATGAGGGAGTTGCTCAGTTCACAGGAGACGACTCAATGAATGAAGTTGACTAGTAATACACCAACTTCTTATCCTTTCCACATTTTAAGTGCTGGTCTGGATTATCCGGTCATCCAGTCTATTTATAGGGGTAGTACTTTGTGTCTTTTGTAATTCTGCACTGTTATTTGGATTTCTAGGGTTAGTGAATGGTAGGAATCTGGAGCGGGATGGTTGTATGCTCTACCCATTGTATTATTTTCCACTTAATATAATGGCAGTTTATATATAAAAAAATAAAATTTAGACCCATGAATAATTGTTACTTAAGATTTTAATTTGTTGCTGTGATCAATATATGGTTCTTAGATATATAGTTTATGCTAGCATATTTTTCAATGTTGCAAAGTTTTTTTTATAAAAATTATGAAAATATGATAATACAATACCTTGTCAGGTTACTCTTAATAAAAAGTTGTTATATTTATTAAATAATACACTTATTTTAACTTTTACAACAGATTAATTTAGTCGTTTATTTGCCTATGTATTTGTCTATAAATATATTTACACATTATTCAAGTAATTTATATCTAGTATGATTAAAAAAAAGTCAGTAGATTAATCTCTTCAAAACTGCGTTAACGGATCTTTCATAATCACTTACTAATCTTGGAATACTACTCAAATTTCTCAAAAATAATTGAATGACAAATTATATGTCTCTTTTATCTTCTTAGATATATGGTTTTTTAGTGGTTGTAATGCTCTAATAGTATTATTCATAAATTTGCAAACTATAATAGTTGGCACAATTTATAGTATGCAAAATTATTATTAGTGCGATAAATAGACCCATAAATACTTGTCACTTAAGATTTTAATTTGTTGCGTTGATCAGTACATGGTTCTTGGATATATAGTTTATGCTAGCAGATTTTTCAATGTTGCAATTTTTTTTATATAAAAAGTATGAAAATATGATAATACAATACCTTGCCAGGTTGCTCTTAATAAAAATTTGTTATATTTATTGAATAATACATTTATTTTAAATTTTACAACAGATAAATTTAGTTTTTTATTTGCCTCTATATTTGTTTATTAATATAATTTCACATTATTCAACTAATTTATATTTCATCGTAAAATTCCATCAAGCTCAATCAAAATCAAATCTAAAATTTTTTATGAATTTTTTTATCAAAATTTATAGTTTAACTATCGTATAAGATACAGTTTTTGCATAATGTTTATTATTATATTACATAATATTTTTGTATTAATTAGAAAATGTTCAAAATCGGATTAAGGAGTAATCACCTTTAGAAAAATTCATTAAAAGTTTTGACTCGCAACGATTTTTTACCAAATTTTTAGACGTTTCCTTTTTTTAAAAGAAAAATGTAAACAAGTTTAAAGAAAATAAGGGGTATATTCAATATTTTGAAGGATTTTTTTGGATTTTCAAAATACATGGGTATTCGATTTAGATTTTCAATCTTTTTTTTTTAATTCAGAGGTATCCAATTTGCATTGTAAATAATCCATTAAAATCTGATTGTATTGAATTTAGATTATAAAAAATTCATTAAAATCTGGTGGTATTCAATTTATATTTTAAAAATTCCATCAAAATTGGTATTCAAAATAGAGATGCACAAAATGCCCATCGGTCATGGCTTTATCCGGGCCTTAAAAAGCCCGGGCTTTTTAAAAACGGGCCGGGCCGGGTTTTTTTAAAAATCGGGCCGGGTCGGGCTTCCTCCAAAATATGAGGCTCGTTTTAGGCTCGCGGGCCGGGCCGTATCGGGCCGAACCAGACTTTTATCCGGGCTTTTTTATTTATATATTAAATATTAGTTTATGTTTTGTGGCTCGATTTGTGAGTAGTTTAGGTACCGAAGAAAAAATATCTCAAACTAAGAGAGAGAGAGAGTAGTTTAGATACAGAAACAAATAATATTCTTTAATATTATATTCAACGGTTCTCTTTCTTTAATATTCTTTAATATTACAGTCAACGATTTTTTAACCTAAAGCACTAACGGTTGTTATTTACTGTAACAGATAGAAAAATCAACCAAATATACCTCAATTGCTTCTAATTGTATAATATAATTTTTAAAAATTTATGGAATATATTGTATATTTATAAATTTTATATAAAAAATTCAGATTTTTATCCGGACTTTTATGTGGGCCGAACCGGGCTTTTATCCGGGATTTTTTAAATCCGGACTTTTATCCGGATTTTTTGGGTTTCGGGCGGGCCGAATTTTCAAGAAAAAAGAGGCCCGTTTAAGGCCCACGGGTTGGGCCGAACCGGGTCGTGTTTTTTACCGGATCAAACTTTTCGGGCTTTTTTCCGGATCGGATTAGATCAGATTTCGGGTTTCGGATTTTTTGAACATCTCGGATTTAAAAGTCCATGGACTTTTTTATTTAAAAATTTCATGAATTTTGATTAATCCACTAATATATTTTTTATCTTTTGAAATCTCTCTAAATTACATGAGATTTTGATGAATTTCTTAAAAAATTTACAAAATAATCAAAACTCTACAAGATATTTTCATCAACTCTCAAAATTCGCAAATATTTAAAATCAACAAAAATATTTCAAAATGTATGAATTATTATCAATTTTCTAAAATCCAGATGAATACATGCCCTATCTTTACATTCCTTTTCTTTATTTCAATTTTTTTTTAAATCTAGTTTCCGGTAATTGTCATCTTATATCCATTCAAACATATGTAGCAAGTGTGAGCGCCTATGACACAAATTTAACAAAAAGGAATCCAACTTTAAACCGATATAATCCGAAACGCAACTACTTGCGACTCTTTTTGGCTGTTGGTGTGATGAATCGTGAACATATACAGCGGTGAGTCAAACTTGATGACAACTGCAACCGGATAAACTTTGAAACAGGAGCTTCCTTGTTAGACTGGTATGTTGTAGGAGATATATCTCGTGGGGGTTTCTCAAATTTTAGCCCCGTTAGACAAATCTTATAAGTAACTTATTTTCAGAAAAAGTACGTGTATATGTACTTTTTTTAGAAATAAGTAAAATAAGATTTGATTTTCAATTCTTATAATAAATATTTATATTTGAATTTCTTTTAAAAATACGAAATTTTAAAAAAAAAAATAAGTTACTTATAAGCAATAAATTATTTAGCCAAACAGTACCTTTATCTTTGAAGGTGAGATGATGTAAATTATTGTAGCTGAACTCACCAGGATTAGTGGTGCTGCACCTGGTTTTAGAAAACCCAGTTTTGCAAGAACCCGGATTCTTTTGTAAAATTTGGACCGGACCAGGTTGATTTTTGCAAATATGAAGAATGTTTTAAGTATATGGACTGGGCCGGATCAGTTCGAACCGAAATCCAAATTTTTGAAATTCAGGTTGGGCCTAAAATTTAAAATTTAGAAAATGTGCTTATGGATTTTTTGGAAAATTGGACCGGATCAGGTTAGATTTTTACTAACATAACGCATATTTTAAGCCTACGGACCGGACCGGATCGGTTTGAACCTAAATTCAAATTTATTGAAATTAGAGTTGGGCTTGGATTCCTAAAAAGTGGGGTATTTATTTATGGTCTACGAACTTTTTTCTAAATCTTACTTTTCAATTTTTTTTTTTAATAATATCGACTATCCTAAATACTTATTGTATTTAATTGTACATTTTAATTTCGAATCTTCAGTTACCTAAACACTAAACCAATCCGGTCAAGAAAAATCGTAATAAGATTCGATAAAAATGTACTCCCTCCGTCCCAGCAGGATGTATACGTTGGGGGAGGGAGTGCTCGGCACGCATTTTAAGGCTTATAAAAAGTATAGTTCTATAAGTTTTTTTGGAATTTTTTTTTTCTGTATAAAAATATAATAGTTTAACTTTTATTTAGAAAAAGAAAATTTTAAAAATAAATTATGGAACTATATTTTTTAAGAGTCTTAAAGTACGTGTCGAGTGCACGATTCCCAACGTATAGAATCTGATGGGACAGAGGGAGTATTATATACTCATTACAATTTTCGTTAATCGGGTTTTTGTAATTTCATAATTCAAACTCATGCGAACCACGGTCGTAAGTGGCCCACACAGCAAATAAATGATGACTGAAATTGTGGGTAGTAATATATAATTGATGAAACCTTAAATTGAATGAAAATGTAGAGGGGAGGTCACATGAAGGTATTTACTATTCCTTCCGTCCTACCAGGTTCTTTACGGCGGGGGATCGAGGGCTTGACACGCATTTTAAGGCTTATAAAAATTATAGCTCTATAATTTTTTTTGATTTTTTTTTGTATAAAAATATAATAGTTTAACTTTTATTTAGAAAAAGAAAATTTTAAAAATAAATTATAGAACTATATTTTATAATAGCCTTAAAATACGTGTCGAGTACACGATTCCCAACGTAAAGAATCTGATGGGACAAGAGGGAGTATAGGATTGCTACATTTTGATATATGTTGGAATTTGGATGGTGGCCACTGGCCAGGCCTGCAAGGTACAGTTTGATACATCACCACGCTGGATTGTAACACTGAACAGTCGAACAAGTACGATGTCCAAACACACAATGGCCTTGCTTGTTCTTCTTCATCTAAATAATCGGTGCTAACGTCAACCAGTATTTACGGTTGATTTAAAGACTCCCGAATTATATATTTATTAGTGTTAATTAGTAGTTACACTTACTCACTTAAACATTTTCTTTTTCAAGTGATTGGTGTTTACGGTTGACTTAAGCTGAATGTTAAGTTGTTCCCGTTAATTAACTATTCTACCATCTAAGAAAAGCATTGAATCCATTAACATTTTAAGTTCGTCTCAATGTAAATTTTATGGTGGAAATTTTGATTATACTCGAATGGCCAGAATGGCCAGCTTGCAACAAGGCCTTTCTTTGCACGCAACACATGCATAATATCAAATTCAAATCCGACCAGTTAAGGATTCGTTTCGTGTTTATATACATTTATTTTGTGTACATTTTGTGTCGTGTTTCATGTAAATTTTGAATAAAAATAGAAATAAAAATAAATTTAATTAAAATATTATAATATTAAATTTTTACAAGTCGAGTCTTAAATCAATATGTCATAAAGAATCAAGCGTGGTCAATTCTTGTGAAACTTAAATTTGAAATGGTTTTGTATTTATCTTATATAAAAATTGTACATAAAATATATTTTTTAAATACATATTCGTATAATTTTAATAAATTTATTTAAATATTTATTTATTTTGTGTATTTTCGTTTCATATCGTGTACTGAAGAGTAAACCCAAAATCGACATTGTATTAATCCGTGTAATTTACCACAAAGGTCAATTTAAACCCGTGATTTTCGTGTCGTATACGAAATTGCCGGTGCATAAAAAGGCCAAAATATGAAATAGATTTTTCTACTATGTGTCCATCAGCCCATGTACACACAATAAACGTCGAAGTTTACAATTTTTATTTTCTTTTACAAATTTGAACAATTTTGATTAGTGTAATTTTTATGTAGGCAACGGGCCCACCGCTACTTAAAAAAAAGAACCAACTAAAATAAGTTAAATTTATATACTTACGTGTTTATTTTGTACCCACGATAAAAAGATCAAACATCATCATTCATAATTTCATAGTTATCCTTATCAAAAATTTGAAATTATCCATATATGGAAAAAAGGGAGTCAGAGACTTCTTGAACTTTAATTTTTTTGTAATTTACTTTACAGTCTATTGTTTTCCCAAACAGCTACAAATACAAACAGGAAAAAAGATTGTCTTATACGGCTAACCACTCCAAACTCACTATTCCCTCCGTCCTCATTTACATGTCAATTTTTACTTTTCTAGGAGGTAAATTGACTAATATTTGACTAAATATTATAAATTATTTATTTATTATTTGAAAAAAACTAAAAGTTACATATTAAACTAGACAACGTGCTCTTTTTAATGATATAACTTATTTTAACTTTTGTAATTATATAATATATGAAAATCTTATTCAAAATAAAGTCAATTTGACTAGTGAAAGTCAAAATGGACTTGTATTTAGGACGGTGAGTACCATATTTCTTTGTCCTGGTAGGCCCCGGTGAGTAATCCTAACGTCCTAGTAGGCCCCGTGGGACCGTCCCTGGATTGACATATACTGATACTGCTAAGTAACCCACAGGAACTCGTGCTGATTAATTATTTAATGCTAACCACAAACCACAGATTTATGCACATAATAAATAGTGTTAAAACAAAGCCAAAAACACTAACAGACTTAAAAAAAATGTGTATTGCAGTGTTTTTATGGCAATCTCATCCTCTGTACCCTTTCCTTCTCCTTCTCAATAGAGATGAGTACCACAACAGGCATGTCACAACACTTTACCAGTTTCATTCGTTTTCGTCTCGTGTTCTTGTTCAGTGTTGTTGTCATTGTTGTTATGTGTGTTTGCACAAGTAATATAATTTGTGTGTTTTGATATATAGGCCAACCAAAGCGACTGGGTGGTGGGAAGGAGGTGAAATACTAGGCGGAAGAGACGAGGTCGGAGGAGGGACATGGCTGGCATGTTCCAAAGAAGGGAGAGTTGCTTTTCTTACAAATGTACTGGAGCTTCATGCTTCCCCTGAGGCCAAAACCAGAGGAGACTTGCCTATCCGTTTCTTAGAGGTTTATATGCTATGCTAAGTATACTATACGTTAACGTTTTAGAGTGACTGGTTACTTACGGATACACAACATGCACATGGACGAGTCGAGAAGAACAAATATATACACATAATAACTTGTGAACGTGGATAAAATTTAAGTTGTCAATTTTTTTTGTTAGTAATTTAATCAACTTACTAATTACTATATATTTTTGTTCTTATGATCGCAGAGCAAGAAGAGCCCGAAGGCATTTGCTGAAGAATTGGTGAAGGAGGCGCACGAGTACAACGGGTTCAATTTCATAATGGCTGATCTTGTGTCACAGAGCATGTTCTACATTTCTAATAGGCCAAAAGGGGAAGCTATCTTGATTCAGGAGGTTAAGCCAGGTATACATGTGCTTTCGAATGCAAAGCTGGACTCTCCTTGGCCAAAGGTTAGATTGCATACCAGTTGCCCAAAATCGGAATCTTCCATGTATTCCATGTAAAGGAACCAGTTACTCTAACCTCAAGGTGTTAGAGAACGGCCCATTCCGGGATCTTATATTATATTCTAACACTCCCCCTCACTCGAGAGCCCATTTTTGGGTCGAAGAGTGGATCACGGGCGCCCGTTTTTGGGGCATAACTTTGTCTTTCGTGTCCATAATAAATTATGAAAATTTTGGGGTAGCAGGGAGTCGAACCTGAGTCCTCCCGCCAGCCTAAGCTCTGATACCATGTAAAGGAACCAGTTACTCTAAAACCTCAAGGTGTTAGAGAATGACCCTTTACAGGATATTATATTATATTCTAACATTCCACTTCGTACATGTCTCAGTTTGTGTTTTGTTGCCACACATTATACCATTTTATCTAAAACTTTCTTATTTAGGCTCAAAGTTTAGCGCTCAAGTTCAAGAAGCTAATCGAGGCAGGTGGCCAAGGAGATGATATCTCGATGGAAGACCTGGCTGAGAAACTAATGAAGGACAAGGAGAAAGTAGCTGATGAGAGCAAACTACCTCACATTTGTTCACTTGATTGGGAGTACAATCTTAGCTCTATTTTCGTTGAAGTTGACACCCCACTGGTAAAATACACTAAACCTTGCATTTGTTGTTGTTTCTAACTAAATAACCATTCCGTCAAAAAATATAACTATATAAGATCTTGTTGAGGCCTTCTGAGTTCTGACAGTTTTAGACAGACTAGTTACTAGTATATGTTTGGTTATGTTGTTTAATCGTACTTAACACATTCGAATCTGACAACGATTTTTCATGGATGTAAAACATCTAAACCGAAAGGACTATTTAGGTTCGTAATTAATTCAAATTCCGGGATTTGATGTGCAGGGATGCTATGGCACCAGAAGTACTGCTGGTATAAAAGTAAAAGCTAACGGGGAAGTCAGCTTTCATGAGATCTATCTGGAGAACAACAAATGGAAAGCGCATACCGTTAATTACCACATTCAGAGGAATAATCAGAAGATTAAGCAAATTTGAATGTGTGAAACTTGTGTACTGTCAAAGCTATCGCTTTGTTAGTACTTAATAGTCTAAGCTTAGTTGCTGCTTCTGCATCTTTTCTTTTAAACGAATTAATGTCTTACAAGATGCTTTCAAATTTCAACAGATGTTGTTAAGTTAACGATTTTTCTTCTGAAATCTTAAAATTTTACAGTACATGTATTTCTTTTTTATTTTCAGTTACAATTCCGTTAATATTAAAACTATAGTGTGGAATTGTAACTGGGTAGCTCGTAATTTAGCTAAGATAAGTGCTTGCCGGGGTGGAATTCTTCCCTGTAACTTGTTGTGTTATTTATTTTCAGGAAAAAATAAAGTAGCGGGGGTTAAGATTAAATTAATATTAAATAAGAAATATTTTTTAAAATTAAATATAATTTTTATTTGATATCTAAGTTCTTTTACGGTACCAAGGGATTTTTTGCAAACGAATGCTGGAAAATTTGTTAATCACTTTTAAAATTCAAAATAATTATTTGATTTATCAAAAATGGGCCAGAATAGGGAGGAGCTTGATGGGCTAAATATTAAGGAAAGATGGGGAAGAAAATATGGGCCTTAAGTCCGAAAACCCATGGATACACAAGGTGGGTTAAAACATGTCACCTATCATGATATCAAGGCAGGAAGAGCGTATTACAATATAGACATCCAACCCCAAACATGCTTGACACGGGATAAGTGTTTCGTACTTATTCTTTTACTGTATTACTGTTTTATAACTCATGCGATTAGCGCGGGGGCTTTTGGATCGGTTAACCGAATACCAAACCGAAATATTTCGGTTCTTAATTCGGTTTTGATTTTTTGTGTTATTCGATATTTCGGTTTTTTTACCGAAAATAACCGAATTACCGAAATAACCGAAATATATTAAATAAT
>PHNY01177433.1:13780-27296 GCA_003724115.2 Anethum foeniculum | reverse complement strand
ATATGGGTTACTCTAATAGAAACCCCTTAAAATGAAAACTAGATACTAAAATAAATTTTTTTCTAAAACACGTCGAGCTATATCAGATATGGTATGCAATGAGATAGAGATACAGTGAAGTGGGATTTTAAAAAAAGTTTACTGATTAATGGGAAAATCAAATTAAAAATGGAGAGGAAAGGCTGAGATGTTGTATGGGAGGATGTATTTTGATCCTGTGTGATGCCTGCTGAGATTAGTTTCTAGTTTTCATTTTAATTTAGTTTGTATTTGATCAAAAGTATATGAGCCTATTTACATTCTTAAAAAGTTATACGCAACTTTCGGCATACCTATTCTAATAAGTTTCATTGTCATAAATTCATGTTAACGGGTCTAATTATATTAAATACATGTTTAAATTGGAACACGTATAAATATTCTAATTACATCGATTTTTCAAATCTGTTTATTTTAAAACTGTTCTTAACAAGTATAATTATTTCCAAACTCTATTCTATTTTAACTCATATTAAAATAATTATAAAAAAATTGAGTATGATAAAAATATAACATATTAAAGTACAACTAAAGTCTAAAACATTGTGTGACTATTATGTTGTCAATTTGGTCAAATTTTGACAAATTTAGTGTATTTTCAAAACTATGAGGAAGAATAAAAACGGTGGAGAGATAGTAGAAAAAATAAGATCAAAAATTTTGAGATACAACATATATGGTTATAAACTAGAAGTTATTAAAATACTTATAATTTTAAAATCTAAATTGGCTTGTAAGTAAAGTTTATCGTGACTTAATTTTCATATATTTTGAAATAACTAGTAAATTTATTGTAAAGATTTATTAAAAAATTGTACACATGCATAATATTTATGTTATCCATCATTTTCTATTCGTTTAAATATATTTATCTCTTTACAGATATGGCTCCTTCGGATAAAAAATGGCTTGCTAAGTTTACAAAGAGAGTAACTGCCATTACAAATATGCTTTGCCATGACAATTAATAAAAGTCTGGGATAATCTCTGTATGATGCAGTTTTTACAGTCACTTCAAGCAATGGTTTGCATATTTTTTATGTTCGGAGAGAGGAGGATTACGAATACTACCAAAAATATTGTGTATGAAGAAGTTTTTTCTAATCTTCAAGAAGTTAACGTTTTAATTGGTTGTATTACTGTTATTGTAGTTAACTTTTTGTTAATGTGAAAAAAGTTTTTCAATTGCTAATTTTATTATTGGCTTAATGACCTTTTGGCCCTTAAACTAATAAAATTGTACCTATAAACCCCAGATGAAAGTGGTTGTATCTTTTAACCCCCAAGTATGGAGTTAGGTATGGGTTTTGTACCCTTTAACCCTTATACCAATATAAACGTTAAAACGTTATATATCGGAGGGACAAAAAAGATATTTGTCCCTTCGATTTGGTTTAAGGGTTAAAAAGGTACATTTATCATACCTTTAAGGGTAAAAAGGTTACACCGTAATATACTTTTATAATGTAATACAAATACATTAAACATATTATTTTTTTGTTAGCCTCGTGACCTAAGCTAAATGTACTGTGTAATGCAAATGAATAGTATAACATAATTATACATATGATTCAACTATTCACGTACATTATATGACAAAAATAATAAGATACACGTACATTATAAAAAAAAAATAAGATTTTAGTAGACATAGATTTAAAAGCATTACCACCAATTCCGATTCCAATTAAGGGTTCTACTGATCGTAATATTGGAATCCAAATATATTAGTACATTATTGAGACTTTATCTGCGGTCATACCCTTTTCTTCTCCTAATCTTCTCCGGTTAGTAGGATATTTTTCCTCTATCCATATGCCCACTTAAATATTATTGCGGTAGTATAGTTGCTAAAACATCAGAGCCTATGCCAAGTGGTTCACTCAAGCTAACATCTAAAAAAACCGTCAGCATGAGTCCAACAGTTCTATTTAATTATTTTGCTAGCTCCAGAGATTTATCGCATTGTATAAGTGGGTTGCAAACTATTGTAAAGATGATCGGAACTCCCATTATAATTCAATATAAATTTCAAGATAAAGATGGTAATAAATATTATCAGTTTTTTGTGCTTGCTTTACCTGAATATTTATTTGATCGACAAGAGATGGAGTCGTATTGTCTTTATATCTACCATTATTATGGTGGATGTACAATGAAGAAGGTGAATGATAGTGATTGTAAGGTCAATGGTATAAAAGCATAACGAGTTGTTGATGGTTCTATGCTTGGGACACTTTAATGATGAAGGACAGGTAAATCTATTTTATTGTCAAATATTACATTTACCATTTACAAAACAAGTTCAAATACAATATATCATGAAATTTACGGATAGAGATTACTCGTCGTTGTTAAAAGTCTACTGATATATATATGTTCATAATATATTTTGGTAATTGTAAAATATTTATACACATATTGCATCAGCTCAAATGATTTTGTTTGGATGTTTTTGCTATTGCTTATCGAGATCATTAATCTTGTAAGTACGTTGGCCTTAAGATGAGGGGAGAGAGAATCTGCAGTGCCTAATACAGTTAGGGAAGCTCCATTGATTTATCAGCTCATGAAAAAAGACTGATATTTAATCAAATTGTATACTTAGCATCTCTACCATTTGTTTGGAATTATCATTGCAACACTAGTAACAAACTGCCTCAAAAAATAGCTTTTTGGGCCTTACAATAAAGGAATAAACATCATTTTACATACAATAACTGACATATTTGATACATAACTTTTAGCCCTTAAAGTATATTGCGGTGTACTTTTTTGCCTAGAATCTACCTAGGGGACAAATGTCTTTTCTGTTACTCCGATATATAACATTTTATCGCGGTATAAGGGTCAATGAGTATAAAACCCTATACGTTGGGGTTAAAAGATATGACCGCTTTCATTTGAATTTTATAGGTACAAAGGTTATTACTTTAAGGGCCAAAAGGTCATTTAGCCTTTGTTATTATGTATCAACTATAACTTAAGAAACTAATTCATAAAAATCATGTCACTAAAATTTATGTAGGATTATGGTAATACAAGCATCTCTATATTGTCCTGACAAACTAAAGCATCTCTATATTGTTTATTACGTCTTAGATACTAATAAAATTACGAACTTCCTCTTCCATTTATGTTAAAATTTAATATTTAATGATTTTCAATATTTTTAATAAAATTTTCCTAAGCATTATATACTTTTAATTCAACATTTTTAAGGTTATATTATAAAGAAAAGGCAACATTGAGTACGTATTTTTAAGTAACATAGATCAGAATTTAGAGGCATAAAATCATCCTACAAGTCCTTGAGATTTACCTAATTTAAGTTATATAGAAAGTAAATTATTCATTAACAAAATTTAAAAACTGAATAGATAACAAACCTTTAAGTAGTGTGTCTTTGCCAAATTTCTATTGACTAACAGATAGAGACAGGAGATTTATGTTGCATTCAATGTCCTCCTCTTACTTAATAGAGTATTGCATAACCAGTGTCCTGCCTTTGTTGCCAAATTCAGGTATTTAGACTGATATGGCAGAATGCTTGGCATCACTAGCTGTCTAAACACCTGCACATATTGAAAAATGTGAGAAACCTGCTTTCATACTCCCTTGGGGCTAATTTATAAGATAGTGAAGTAGAAACTGCACTCAAGTAGTAAGAGAACTAATCAAAACATCTGAAGCTGCATGTTTTAACTCCATAACTTGGTGCCTACGGTTAACTTCAACTCTTCAAGTAGCAAGAGGATGTTTCATGGTTGCTTCCTTTCCAGATTCCAATGGAGAGATGTAATTTCGCTAACTAGATCGTGTTCTTGATCCCCCGTATGAATGGACTAGATTCCCAAAAGACTAAGCTCTTAATCCCACATCCAAGGCATAGTTTTCTCAAACAAGATCAAGCCCTCGCCTTTACCCCTGCCCAATCAATAAAAATAATAAGCTACATTACTAATATATACATGTTGTACTGAATACTATTTTGGTTCACCTTTATCTGCGAAACCTATAATGATCTCTTATTTAATTGTCAGTAACAATACAACAAAGTAAGACCAAGGCACGACCGTTTCAGGACTCCGGCTGTCAACATTTTCGCTTATTATGTGTCCTATTTCTCATTTCGATCACAGAGATGCCATGCCTGTACAGTTAAAGAGAAAGAACAAATAATTTTATGTCAGTGAAATAGGACATCAACAGATTAGATAACACTTAACTAAACCTGATTTTGTAAAAGTTTGATATATTAATAGCTTGAGTACCAACCTTAATCAGTGGTATAGTAGTTATACCACTCTTCAAAGTAATGAGAACTTGAACAGCCAGGTAATAATCTAACTAAATTTTTCCAAAAAGGTCTCCCATCATTTACATATCTGCAAATCAGTTTACCAAAATTTGAGAATCAACTTATATTCAAGACCGAGGGAAATGGAGCTTTCTGGAAGAGAAAAAACGCCACCGTTCCAAAAACAATATTAACTAACAAACTTATATCCTGTATCCAGTAACACTAATTAGCCTACACTATACCCTTATAATTACTGGAGTCAGCGCAACAGTCTTAAGAGTGACATGAGATTAGTAAAGAGAACAGAAAAAACTAACTTCATTCTGGATCTTCAAGTTATGTCATGTCTACTACAGTTGAATGCTTACTTTCCTAAACAGAACCAATACCTTTAATCTGATACATTTCCCCATCAGCAGTTGTATTGTGGATGAGCAATTGACTAGAAAATTAAAGAATATGCAAGACAAAAGTGATCTTCCTAGAACCATTCTTTTTAATTTCGAAAACGTCCTTCATTCCATTGATAATTAACACCATACAAAAGGCAACAGCAAAGGCGCAGAAATACAAGGTACAACAATACAGAACACTTTTCAGACAAAATTAACAATACAATATGTAACACAAATAACCCTGACCATTGCAATCACAATACTCCCTCGTATGGCACTCTTCGAAAATGAAGCTCACTTACTTACATGCATTTCGCCATTGAACCTACTTCATGCCACTAGCCGACTTAAGACTTGCATGCAAACATCACTGACCACTTCCACTAGACTCAAACTTATCAAATACTTCGTCAGTCCCCTCATTTCTTTACGTTTTGGAGAGAATTCATTTCTTTACGTTTTGGAGAGAGTGTCGGGCATTTATTATAAGTTTATGATATGGGGTATAAGATAGATACTCTCTTCCAGAGAAGCCAAAGAGGAATTTGAGAAATTAAGGAGGAAGAAGAAGAGTTCCATTAATGTATCTTAGAAAATGAACACGTGTTATTTGGTGTTCCAGTTGTCTGATTTCTTCTTTAGATTTACCTTAATTTTGAACAATGAGTAGGTAATAACTTCTTTTTCTTTTTCTTTTTTAAAATAACTTTTCATTTTCTTTTTATGACTCTAAAGTTTTATTATAATTTTTATATATAAATTTATAGAAGATGATAAAATTTGAATCTAATAAAATGATGCTATATGTTCAATTTTTGCATAATTTTAGGAAATTAATATCTAATATCTATACTATTATATTAAAAATGAAATATTGAAAATTTTGTGGATAGTCCGTATTTACTTAAATACATTTACTCATAGTCTTGTACCTGTTGTATATACCTAATTACTCTTATTTAATTAATATAGTGGTTGTTTGGGAATTCAATCAAGACAACTTAAATGATCAGAAAGACCATTCCAACTTAGCAAATTTAAAAAAACGAACATAACTGCTCCATATTGTGCATAAGTAGAATGTTAGAGAAGCAGTACTTTCACCGTTCTAATATCTGGTTATTCAAATTAATTATAGTACTCTTAAATGATCAGAAAGACCATTCCAACTTAGGTGTGCTGTTTGGCAAATTTAAAAAACGAACATAACTGCTCCATATTGTGCATAAGTAGAATGTAAGAGAAGCAGTACTTTCACCGTTCTAATATCTGGTTATTCAAATTAATTATAGTACTCCCTCCGTTTCAAATTTCATAAAATCACACATATTAAGAAATGTGAATGTTGATGAAAAAAGTTGATTTAATTACATTAATTGAGTAAAATATGTGGAATATAGTTGATTTTGGAAATATAAATTAGAGATAGGTGGTGTAGAGTTGATTTTGGAAATATACACTTATATTGAAATTTGAAGTGGACAACTAATTTGAAACAAATTTTTTCTTCTAAAGTGAACATGTATTATTGTAACATTGTTTAAAGATTCTTTTTCTGTAATAATTTGGGAAAAATTTGGTACATATTTCTCAATTTTGTTCACATCACAGTAATTAGCGTGTTTATTATTAATAGTTTGCGAAAAATAATCAGGCTTTTTTCCGTGATATTGCATTTTTTTCCTTCATCTTTTGATAGTGGGTTTTGTACAATATCGTTTATTTTATTTTAAATTTCATATAATATATAATTTAAATCTTTAACAGCCAGAAGTTCATTTCCTCTAATTTCAAAGAAGTTGTTAATTATTTTTTTTTTAATTTTATATTTATGTATTAATATTATCATATTTATTTTTTTAATTATTTTTTTACCAATTTTGAACTTATAAGTTATGATTTACCAAACATATCACCAACTTATAAATTAAATTATCCAAACACCCAAACAACTTAAAATTAATAATTTACATATCAATTATATGACATTTTTCAACTTTAAGTTATAAGTTGCTTATTTTAAGATACCCAAACAGGACCCATAGTTATTTTTATTTAAGTACTCTTACTTAATTATTTTTATTACTTATTTATTTTAAATCTATATTTTTTTAAAAAAAATCAATTCAATAATGAAAAGTCATACGACATCTACAAATACAATCGAAATTGAATTAATGGTTAAACATGTCGCTGTTAAATTTTTATAGAATAAATTAGAGCTGTTAGTTCTGTACTACTGAATATTCTTTTCTTATACTATTCTACCAAAATTTAAGGTTCCAATCCTCCTAACAATAACATTAAATTATTAGTTAAGTGGACTTTTCTACCAAAAGATCAAGGATTGATTGAATCCACGTAACAACAATATTAAAAGTTAGAATTTAGACTATTAGTAGTTTTAAAAAGTGTATGCAATTAATTAGATAATTATAATTACTATTATTAATATAAAACTCAAGTATACTCTCAAATAAGCAATAAACGTTTACAACTAATTTTGACATGATAATCCCACATATTACATTGCACTATTCTATCATTAATACAATAAATTTAGAATTTTACTTCATAAAAGAAAACAAAATACAAATCAATATTTTTTTATTAGAAAAGAAATTCATAAAAGAAAACAAAATACAAATCAATATTTTTTTATTAGAAAAGAAGCTTGCGGCATTAATACACTTCTTTAAAATAAACAAATAAAATAGATTGGTAGTTTTTGTTTCTTGAGAACCATCTTTTTCCAAAATCATTTCCACTGCAAAAATAAATATCAAACAAATTGATTAAGATAATTTTAAGATAAACACAGGTCACAAGTTTAACAAAAAGAGGTCTAACATGTTATGAATGCATCTTCCTAATTTATATTAACAATAGTAATTACAATAATAATACAAATAAACAATAACTTTAGGATGCATTTGAATTTGTACAAATAAACAATAACTTTATTTTAAAATAAACAAGACTAAGCTAGTCCGTGATCGGCAAGAATTATAAACTAGTACAAACAAATTCCAAAATTGAAATTTAGGATGCCTTTGAATTTGTACCCAGGCAGTCACTTTCAGCTCAAAAACAATAAAAAAACAAATTTAGGATGTCTTTGAATTTGTACCCAGGCAATAACTTTCAGTTCAAAAACAATAAAAAAAAATGTCTTACATGGGATTTTCTCAAAATTACTCAGAGATGTTCTCAAAATACACCTTTACCAGAGCATAGAGTGAAAAAAAGTGTAGAACCTAATAAAAGTATAAAACCATGTCTACACAGAGCTGAAAATTTGAAAAACTTGATAGTCTAAAACACTGAACCTTCTCCAACATGAAACTCTTGAGCCTAATAAAACTTCCTAAAAATGCTAAAATCTTCCTTCTCACAAACTCGAGGAGGGGCAGTTAGTTGAAATACTTCATTCTTCAAATCAAAAGTACATACCCTTTCATGATTGGTGTCCAGATCATTAACTAACCAGTGAAGATTGCCATTCACAAATACACCATCATCACTTCCATTCCAAGAGGTATATTCAGAATATCCATCACCGGCCTTGATTAAAAATGGAACCTGTCCTAAACTTCTCCACATGCCTGTTCCAAGTGTATAGACCTCGCACCATGACTTAACTGAGCCTTCAGCTGAAGGAGAATCACGCTCGTACAAGCATACTACCTTGTACTCATGGCTGGCCTTCACGAATCCAAAGCCATAAGCTAGACAATTCGACGACTTTCTAATGTACTTTTGGCGTGAGAGGAGTATGTACTCTCGTGTGATTGGATTACATAAGCAAGTTCCACCGCCACTCTTTTTTAAACAAATTAAGCCATTAACTGAACCGCATAAAGGCCACTCACCGTAATAAAAGCCATTTTCAAGGTCAAAACTTATCACAGGGCCGTCGTGAATATCAGGATGGGGCGTGTCGTCTATTTCAGCCAAATTATATATATTATACTCTTCGAACCAAAATGGTTGATAAATTATTAGGCCTGCAGGTGATCTTGATAAATGCAGGTTAGCAAAATAAGGCTCTGAGAGTAAACTGCGCCATTTTTTGCATACACAGTGGCAAATTATAATCGTCTCTATGGGATTTTTCGATAGAATGTAAGCCATAATCTCTTCTGGCAAATCGTCGGTGAAAGATATGGCACTGCACACCTTCTAACAAATAAAATCAGTTAACAATGTTACAACAGTCTTCTAATCATATTATCAAAATCCCAAACTATATTTTTTTGAAACTAAAGGAGTTGCATTAATTCAAACAATCAAAAGTAAGGGCCTCCAACACACACATAAAAGGAGACGTGAATACAATATGATCATTAGCTAAACACGGGAATCTAGCAATCTCATGTGCTACCCTGTTAGCATTTTTCGGAACGCCTTTTCAACTAAGGCAAAGGGTCCAGCACACGATTTTCATAACATAGTATGGTAGGTGTAAATATGGGCTTATGTATTCGCACCAAAATTCTAATTTACATCTATCTCATTATGATATGCTATAACAATCGGTTGCACTGTGCTATCAAGTATTAACAAGAGCACTAATGATTTTAACCTATGAAACCTCAAGCTACATAATTTTCTAAACAAGATCACATAAATAACTCTATAAAACAGGGCTACACCTATCTATAAATCAAGAAAACAGGACCATCTCAAAGCAACAAGTTAATGAATCAAAGTAAATTTGCAGATAAAAACAAGAAGATTCATACCTTTTTTTCTTTTTGCTGCCTTTTTTCTCTTTGCCAAGTGCTTCATACCTGTTGTTGTTCTAAACAAGAAGTGTGATTTATGAATTATATTTTATGAATTATAATAAACAAATAGTGATCATAAATTATTTATATAAATGTTTTGATATTTTTTAAAATTGTAAATTAAAATATAATTTTGTATGAAAACTACTCCCTCCGTCCCACCAATCCTTTATATTGGGGGACGGAGGCTCTAGCACTTTAATGCTCTTATAAAGTATAGTTTTCTAAATTATTTTAATTTTTTTTCCTTCTAAATAAAAATATAATTGAATTTTTATTAAAAAATTTTAAAAATAAATTATGAAACTATACTTTATAATAGCCTTAAAATGCGTGCCGATCATGACAAAAAAACTGTAAAGAAATAAGTGAGACTGAGCGAATACATTTAAATGGGATAGTTTCCGAAAACTAAACATAGATTTTAATATCTTTGACACTTGGAAGAATTTATATGGTATAATTTCAAATATATATAAATTTATCATTTAATTAACAAATTAGAGAAAAAATAATTGTTAAAGTATAATCATTTTGACCTAATTTTTGTCAAATAAACAAAGAAAGTGGATACAAAATTTTAAAACTGTCAGTCACATTTTCAATTCATAAATCTGGGCCTCCAGCTTCACTATAATTGGGCCTATACACCGGTAAAATTTATCCAAAAAAAAAAAACCACCTGCTGTATCTTCAATTAATAAACTCAGTCCTCATCTTAATTTGGGCCACTACAAAAATTAAGCCCACGAATCGCAATTAGGGTCCAATAGCTACCTTCTTCTCTCCCATTTTACAAAAAACCCTAAATCTCTCTCTCTCTCTCTCGCGCGGCGAGATTCACAAAAATCATCAACAGCCATGGTATATTTCAACACACTCAAATAATAATAATAATTTGATTTGTATAAATTTTTGTTAATTAATTTGTGTTTTTTTTTTTTTTGGTTGATTTATTCAGGGTATTGATTTGGTAGCTGGAGGTAAAAGCAAGAGGACTAAGAGGACTGCTCCACGATCGGATGATATTTACTTGAAACTCATTGTCAAGGTTTATTCGTTTATCGAGATTAAAAATACATTGTTTTCGTAACGTTGGGACCGGAAAAAATTATTCATTTAGCGTAATTATAAAAATATCAAAATATTGTAAATGGGAATAATTATTCATTTATTGAGATTAGAAATTTGGAATTAGAAATATATTATATGTTGTGACCGGAAAGAATTATTTATTTTTTACGAGATTAGAAGTTCGGGATTAGAAGTGTATTGTATGTTGTGACAGGGAAAAATTATTCATTTAACGAGATTAGAAGGTCTGGATTAGAAGTATAGTGCGTGTTGTGACTGGAAAAAGTTATTCATTTATCGAGATTAGAAATACGAGATTGGAAATATATTGTATGTTGTGACTAGGATAATTATTCATTTATTCAGATTTGAAGTTTGGGATTAGAAGTGTATTGTATGTTGTGACCGGAAAAAATTATTTATAAAAGTACGAAATTAGAAGTGTATTGTATGTTGTGACTGGGATAATTATTCATTCATTTATCGAGATTAGAAGTTTGGGATTAGAAGTGTATTGTATGTTGTGACCGGAAAATATTATTCATTGTGGAGATTAAAAATACGAGATTGAAAATATATTGTATGTTGTGAGTGGGATAATTATTCATTTATTGAGATTAGAAGTTTGGGATTAGAAGTGTATTGTATGTTGTGACCGGAAAAAATTATTCGTTTATTGAGATTAAAAGTACGAGATTAGAAATGTGTTGTATGTTTTGACTGGGATAATTATTCATTTATTGAGATTAGAAGTGTATTGTATGTTGTGACGGTATTAGAAGAGTTTGGGATTGGAGGTGTATTGTAGGTTGTGACTGGGAATAATTGTTTTTTTATCGAGGTTTAGTGTTTATTGATTTTTTTTGTATGTTGTTAGTTGTATCGATTTTTGGTGAGGAGGACTGGGAGTAAGTTCAATGCTGTGATATTGAAGAGGTTGTTTATGAGTAAAACTAATAAGCCTCCGATGTCGCTTTCGAGGTTGATTCGGTTTATGACAGGAAAGGTATTCATTTTTTACTTTCTGCTCCATACGATATAGTTTTTAGTTCAATGTGGTGAAAATTAGAAATGATTATAAATGCGTGACTGAAAATGTATATATGATAAATTCTTAGGAGTAAATACAAGCTATTGGATGCAATGTCTCTAATATATGTATCATATTGTTACTGCTTAGAAATGCTCAAGACATTGTTACTTTCCGCTGGCATATTAGTTTGCCTGTTTTCTTATATCTAGCTTGTATGACAATTTTGTTGTGCTCATTGATTAGTTATAATTATGCACTTACAACTAAAATTAGCAATTCATTATTCCGTTGTCACTGTAAGTTAAGCAGCAATGTGAGAGCAATTTGCATTTTTCTACAATAATGAAAATGGGGGTTTATTTGAGGATACTTTTATGTATGTGTCTGTGCTATATAAACTGTTGAAAATAGGGAAATGAAAATTTGACTTTGTACATATAAATTATAGTGTTGTGTTTCTGGATGGGAGACTTATTTATTTGTTTAACGGATGGTTGATGTTCCAGGAGGACAAGATTGCTGTGATTGTTGGTACTATTACTGATGATGTTCGAGTGCATGAAATTCCTTGCATGAAGGTAACCGCTTTGAGGTTCACAGAGACTGCAAGGGCAAGGATTGAGAAGGCTGGCGGTGAATGTTTGACATTTGACCAGCTTGCTCTTAGAGCTCCTCTAGGACAGAACACAGTAAGTTTGCTAATATATTCTGCCAACTTAAGTGTTGTATGTTTTGCGATGTGCGCAAGGGTAAATAATTTTCGGGGGTCACTAGCCAAATTGGTGATATAAAACATCAGGCTTATGAAATTTCTACTTAGTTTGCTGTTTGACCCAGAGTGACTCCGATTTAAAAATATTTATGATTCTGTGAAAAGCGAATTATTATGAACCGAAATTTTATTTTCTTTTCTAATGCCAGTTGTTAGAATGCTATCTCAATGCGTTGGCACTGTGCAGAGCATCTGATGTATATGCTGAATCGTAATTTTCTGAAAATTTCTGTCAGCTGTGCCGCTTGCGTAGTTCGCTTCTGTAACTTGTACCTCATTTATACAATGCTATCTGTGAGTTAGAAGCATAAATATAGCGAGTCATATGTACCTCTGAAAATATGAATGAGAAACTAAAGATGCTTATATGTATTCTAACTGTTTCTTTGACTATTTTAGGTTCTTCTTAGAGGTCCTAAGAACTCTCGTGAAGCAGTGAAGCACTTTGGCAAGGCTCCTGGTGTGCCACACAGCCACAGCAAGCCGTATGTGCGATCAAAGGGACGGAAATTTGAAAAGGCTAGAGGCAAAAGGAACAGCAGAGGCTTTAGGGTTTAAGTTGTATTATGTTTACAAGACAGACATCTCCATGTTTTTTACTGTGCTTGTTTGGATTCCCTGTTCTAAACAATTTTGTTATCTGTAGCAGCCTCCAATGCGTTATCCCTTTGGATACTACAATTCATGTAGGATCAAGGGATCAACGTTTAAGTTATGAATGTTTAATGGTTATCCATATCTTAGTAACTCTTGAATGTTCACTGGTAAAAGTTTTCTTCCACATTTTTAAGTGTATGAAACAGAAGTAGGCATTGATAATCAAGCCTCATGTCTATACAGTTTCGTGCGGGATTGAAATGCCTAAAAAATGTCCCGAATATACTTGGGAAAAAGGGAGATCATTAAATCTTGTTTTTCTCCAAGAGTTTAGATTGCTTCCCTTTCTGTTGATATATTTACAGCCTTTGAGTTGGGGAGTTGAATCTTGGTTTTCCAGGATTCACAATCATATAACAGATTATAATGCACCACTCAGTTCCAATATTTGCAACCATGTTGGTTGTTTGTTTGCTCTAGTTTAATCTTCAACGCTCTTTATACAGTTTGGAA
>PHNY01177368.1:3705-13734 GCA_003724115.2 Anethum foeniculum | reverse complement strand
AATAGGGATACGTAGGCACATTGTAAGGGGTAAGAAGTTGAGAGCGCAAAGGAGCCACCACTTACCCTAAGCAATCTCAGCCACCAATTACATACAACTACCATACTCCGTTCAATTTTCCGGCGAAGAACCACCGTCATAGATCTTGATTTCGGCGACGTACCTCAAATTTTGTTGTTATCAAATTCCTCCGTCAACAGCAAGTTTTCAAACGCCTTCTAAATAGTTTTATACTGTTTATAGATTTTAATGGGTGTCGGCCAAATAAAGCGTGACACAAAATTGGTATCAACAATTATATGAATAATTTATTTAATTATAATATATTTTTCTTAAATAATCTTGATTTAATTTTTTTTATGAATATATAATTTAGGGCCGCTGCGCAGCGCGACTATGTCGACTAGTACTTATATAAAGAAGAAAACGGAGGCGTTTATGTGGCGCATCTCAAATTGTCTCATTCTATTTTTTGAATTTTCTCAATTTTTTAAATTAATAAATAGAAATTTTTTTAATTAACTCATATTCTCCTAAACTTTCCTCTTAATTCAATTACCTTCTTATTATATTATTCATCTACTATATCAATAAACTTTCCTTTAACTCATGTTATCAAATTACCATCTTATTATTTTCCTAAAGTTTTTCTACTATATTAATAAATTTTTCACTTAACTCGAATTATCATCTTATTATTCTCCTAAAATCATATTATTATTATTCAAACTTTATTTTCAAGTGAAAAGTTAATTACCTCATTTTCTCTTAAACTTTCTCCCTAACTCGAATTATTATGTTACAATTTTCCTAAATTTTTTCTATTAGATTATTATTGGCTAAAACTTTCTTTTCAAGTCAAAGTTATTATCTTAATACTTTCCTAAATTTAAGTTCTAAAATATAGTTTAAAAAAGAAGTAAATAATCTTATATATACATAAGTGTAAATCATTTAGCATGAAAAAAATTGTTAGCTAGATTTTTCATTAGTGCTTGTATTTCAAACTTTACTTTAAATATTATGATAGTTTTGTCACAATTTGTTTTCTTAAGCCTTTAAGTGTATGTTATTATTTGATTGATTTTATGATGTTAAAATGCTTGATTGATTTTATGATTTTTGAATGCAGTCTTTTGACCGGGAAGAACGGAGAATGCTATGCATCAGTTAGTTTTAGAGGTTCGTTTTATTATTGATGCTATTTATTTATATATGTATTGTTTGATGTTTAAATTTAAGTATTTTATATTTGTTATTTTCATTAACACTTTGTTTCAAACTTTATTTTGCATATTATGATAGTTTTGTCAATATTTGTTTTGTTAAGTTTTTTAAGTGTATGTTATTATTTGATTAGTTTTATGATTTTAAAATGATTGATTGATTTTATGATTTTAGAAAGCAGCCTTTTGTCCGGAACAACAGAGGATGCTATGGATCAGTTAGTTTTAGAATTGATTGATTTTATGGTTTTAGTTAGCAGCCTTCTGTCCGAGAATAACAAATGATGTTATAGATCAGTTAATTTTAAATGTTTGTTTTATTATTGAGACTATTTAATTATAAAAGATATTATTTGATATTTAAATTTAAGTAATTTAAGTTTGTTATTTTATATAAAATATAGTCGAAAAATATATATTAAAATGCTGTTGTGTCATCGTATTAATAATTTTTTTAAAAATATTACTATTTTGCCGCCTCGAACTACGGCTTATTGTCCTAGTATTAACATAAAACACATGTTTTTAAAAATTATGTTTCCATTTTTCTTTATTTTGAATTAGAATAGAACTAATATTTTTTACTGAAAGTAAAAATTTAAATTTTTAGAAATATATGTAAAAAGAGATAAAATCATATTGTTTAATTAACGCATTTTTCTAACTATTTTCGGAGAGTTGGTATTTACAGACGAGTCAATGTCAATTTTACCATACTTTAATTTATACAATTAGAAGATCGGTGTTATAAAGAATATATCATTGTCAATCTCTAAATCTCTAAGTCGTACAAGACTTGTTTTATATAATTTCTTTCTTTTTTTTGTTTGTTTTATTTTTAAAATGATTAATGTTCGGTGTCGGGAAGAAGGTTGAGAGCTATTACTGTTGACTCACATTCTACTTTTTTGGATTGGATGAGGGGAAACCAGCAAGCTTACGGCTTGAAAGAGGTCAAATTTACAAATTTTTGATCAAAATTAAAAAATTGCTCTTATATTATTTAAAAAATTGAAAATTATATATTATATAGATTAAATATTCATTTACATGCATGCCGGGGGGTTTTTAGGAAACAATCTCTTCATTTTTTTGAATGAGGGTAAGACTGCGTACATTTATTCTTCCCGGACACTGTTTATACGTATATACGAGTATGTTTAGTAAGTTGGTTGGTTAGATTAAATATTTATTTTTAATGATATAATTTTTTTTAATTTTTAATTATAAAATATTTATAAATTTCAATCAAACTCTGACTACCCAGAAATCAAATATGATAACTAAAAAGGGACGGAAGGAGTACTATAATAGTTAAACATGATTGTAATTTGTAGTGTGGTTAACCCCAGTTTTTGATTATTTCTCACCACATCAAATGATTATAATTGTCACATTAAAATATTAAAAATGTTAACAAGAAAAGTTTTGAAGTTCGATTCTTGCCAACAACATTAAATTTAACATTTATATTATTATTTCTAAAAATATAGAACCGTTAGATTAAAATACTAAAAATGTTACTAAAGAAAGTTTTCTCGATTTTCGCCAACAATATATTAGATTTAACATTTATATTATTATTTTTAAAGAGGTATATGATTCAAATCTTATTAATCAGTATTATTTTATATACTATTTACATAATCAAAAACCAAAACACTCGAAATAAAATAATAATTAAATGATAATTAATTTTAATATTTAATCACTTAATCACTTTTTCTGAATAAAATCGAACTTGCATTAACAAAACAAATTCAACTCGAATTAAAACAAATCATTTAATCACTTACAATAAAGTTATATATAACTATAATCAAAATAAATTTTTTAATAAAAACTCATACATCGCAGAGGATTTAACTTTTAAGTCAGTATATTTTAATGTTTATTTCATTGCTGATTTCACATCAATAGTTCAGACAAAATGTTATCGTTGCAAATCCGTGTTGGGATTCAAAAAGACGATAAATTTGACCAGCTTGGCAACTTGGACGTAAGGACTTCATGACGAGGCCCGGAATTCCATGTTAGGAAGTAGAGATTATTGTAAAATAAATGTTCGGCAAATTTTAGAGTAGAATCTCCATAAACTAATAATTTAGATTAATTAATAACTTTTTTCTCATTATAAAAAATTTAATGTAAATATTGTCTTGATAAATTAACAATATCAATAAATAAAATTTGTTGATCCCAAGACTATTTATTTATCAAGATTTTAACCGAGAAGCAAGCAAAGCAACAAATGTTTACTGTATTTTTACATTTTTTGTGCTCTTCTTCTGGCAAAATAATTATTTTTGTTATAATTCAGCTAAAATTTATTTTTCTAATTTGATGGTTAAGATTTTATAGTAAACTTTTGATCCAACATTAAGGTCCGCGCTCCGCTGTGATGTACCCCACAGCCTAGATGAAGATTGAAGACAATAATATTCCTTCTTATCTTTCATTTTAGTTCATTCACATTGCTATACGCGGCAATCATTATTATCAAATTATTTCGAACAAATTTTAAAAAGTTACAATATATGATTTCTTTTAATATGTTGATACATTTAAATTTGTATACGAGATGGATCAATTAATATGAAGATAAAAGTTATTGCGCTGGTTAGAAAATGATATTAGAACTTGAAATTGAAGAAGTTTATTCATTTGTAGATTGCGGACTGTAGTTGTGTTGGTGCGTAATATGGAACTTGTTGAAGTACAGTCAGACACTACTTGATGCATGTATCTTAAGATAGTTGATGGATCCGATCCCACCAGACTGGTCAATCCACTAGTACGGGCAAGAAGCTAATTAGCTGTCATGATATGAATGAGAGGGATAGACGGGTCGTCGAGTTCCCGGTATTCTCGCGATTTATTACTAACACGAAAAATATGAATATAAATATTTATACTATATGCAATATTTACAGACAAAAGTATTCGGTTATTGAGGAAAAATCAATATACTTCTAATGTCGAATCAGGATCAACTAGGACAGAAATAAAGCATTAGGTCGAACTCTTCTTTGGTGTCAAGGTAATAGCTATGAATAGTGAAAAGGGTAGAAGAATGTGACCTATTATGGAACAGACATATGATCATTACGCTTCAACCGGGTTATTCTATTCCACCTCTTAGAAATAAAAGCCGTTAAATAACATTAATATATTAGTAATTTTAGAAAAGTTGAAGGAACTCAAGTTACAAAGACAGAACAAGTTTGCAACTGTAATTTGTGTATCTTAAATCTTACTCCCTCCGTCCCTCTCATTAGTATACATTGGGGGACTAGGGCTCGACACGTATTTTAACGCTCACTATAACATAGTTTCATAAATAATTTTAGATATTTTTTTTTCTAGATAAAAGTTTAACACTTGAAGTTTAATTAAAAAAAAAGAAAATTTTAAAAATGAATTACGAAAGCATACTTTATATTCACCTTAAAATGCGTGTCGAACATTGAAAAAATTATGTATACAATTCAGAGGGACAGAGGGAGTATTTCCTTCGTTTTAAGTTGTCTTGTTTGACTTTGAACTAATCAAATTGGGCTGAAATTTATATAATATTATAATAATTTAAAAATATAAAAAAATTATATCATTGTAAAGTAAATCTAATCTATTTTCTTAAAATAATAAAAACATAGTCCTTAATCTTCGATTAAAAGTTAATCAATTTGATCACCAAAAATCAAAAATAGCCCTCAGTTACCAAATTGAATGACAATGCATGGTCGCAATGTGGTTTATTTTATTAGTTTGTTCACCTAATGTTATTTTAAGTTATCGAGGGGAGGTGGGAAGTTTACTTTCGTCTTAGAGTTGTATAGTTGACAAATTGTAAACTTATGCGAAATGTATAACTATTTGAAATCAAGAAAATATTGACTTTGGTTTTGAAACAGAAGCAAAAATGAACTTGCATTTGTGCCATCTATCTTGTTCTTTTCATATCTATCTGCATTCTACAGTATCTGTATCTTGATTCTATAAAAAGAAGCCTGAAGTTTGCATTTCAGTAGATATCATCAAACATTTAAACCACAAAGTGAAAATGAAGACAACATTTCTCTCAGTTTCCTGCCTTCTCATTGCCTTGACAACTCTAGCTTCTGCTGCAACTAATAGAGTGATCGATGTCGACGGTAAGGATCTCCTAGCCCGAACAAACTACTACATTTTGCCAGTTGTTCGAGGCAACGGTGGTGGCCTTAAAATGTACAGTGGAAGAGATGAAGAATGCCCGTTGGACGTTGTACAAGAACCAAATGAAGTGAACAGAGGCCTTAAAGTTATGTTTGTCCCTCAAAAATCAACCGAACAGTATGTACGTGTTTCTACCGATGTGAACATTCAGTTTTCGGGTAAATCAACATGCAAAGCGCACACAAATGTGTGGAGGCTTGATCAAGCTGTTGTAGCTAATGGTACAAGCTATGTCTCGACTGATTGTGTTTTAGGAAATTACGGTCCTTCTACATATGCCTGTTGGTTTAAGATTGAGAAAGTTGACGGTGGATCTAATTGGTATAAGCTTCGGTTCTGTCCTTCCGCGTGCAAAGATTGCCCACCTGAATGCTTTGATATTGGTATTTTGATTGAAAAGAGCGGAACAAGACGTCTGGTTAATACTAATGGGAATCCTTTTCTGGTGTTCTTTAAGAAGGCCTAGAGTGATAAGTAATAATATTTACAAATAATAAAAGCATTATGCTTATGTCTGCAGAATGTTCTGTAATTTGTTCTCGTTTATGCCTAATGATGGTTTGATTTCCATAATTTTTATATAGTTATCAAATTATTTACATAATTACGACACAAAAGGTAGGAGACATAACACATAATTATCGAAATGATTTATTTCTATTACATATAGTATACTGCTGACATAGTACAAGAACCAAATGAGATGAAGGGAGGTCTTAAGGCTACATTTGTCCCACGAAAATCAACTGAACAATGTATTCGTGTAACTTCCGATTTAAACATTCTGTTTTTGATAAATGAACTTGAACAGCACACTCAAATGTGTAAAGGCTTGACTGAACTGAGGCACCTAATGATACATCATATGTCTCAACAGAGAAACTTGAGGAAATCCTGGTGCTTCTATATTTAACTGTCGGTTCTGGATTCAGAAAGTTGAGGCTAAAAGCTATTGGTATAAGCTTTGGCTCTGTCATTCTGCTAACAGTGTACACCTGATTGCTAGGATGTTGGTAATATAATTGAAAAGAGTAGAACAAGAGGTTTTCTCGAGAAGGCCTACTAGATTTTATATTATTATTATTTTCTGGTTCTGCTACTGCTCTCAGTCATCCCTGTGTGCAGAGGTGGATATCAACTCACCTCCAATATGCAGATAGTAAGTTCAGCTCCTATCCGGATTCAAAATAAATCTTAGGATCTGAGGGCCAATCTGGCACTATTTCTCAGCCTCAAATTTTGTTGATATTCAATATTTCTCAGCCTCAAATTTTGTTGATATTCAATATCTTTTTTTTTCCCAGTTGAAGTATTAAAAAGGGTACAGGTGTTTTAGGATGTTACGAGTTTCAACAGAACTCCTTTAGCTCCTATTGAAGACATTGAGAACGATCCTTAGCATCCTTTTAAAGTGACCTGGCTATGCATCTAAATATTTCACTCTGTGTAACACATGATTTTTTTTATGCTAATTAGCCATAAAGGCCGTAGAAATCACCAATCAGAAGGCGGAATCTTCGCATAGGACCACAGCCTTCAACACTAGACTAGGGCCTCAGGGGTTCTCTCTTGTATAACACATGATACCTAATGATATAAACTTTCTCAAGTAACTATAGTATACAAGTGTCTGAAGAGTACTGAATTTGTTTTTGTACAAAGCATTTTTAATAAAGTCTAACGCAGAATACCACTTAACATCGATAAAAATAATGTAACTAGAAAAAGTAACATTGTATGACTCTTGTTATCTCTACATGCTATCTGAAGTAGTTACAACAAGAAGTTGCTGCCTAGAATAATACTGATTGCATCAGAGGACAACAAACAATGACTTATGCAGCTTCATCAAGGACTCAAGTTTCGCTTCTGAATTTGTGTTTAAAATTCATCAAGGACGTTTGAAACACACTGCAATTCTTAGAAGAAGGATAATGATATCTGCTCCGTTTTCAGGCATTATGTAGCTGTGAAATAGATCAACTCTTGTCAAAAACCTTATTTAGCAGCAAGAACTAAAACTGTATTAGTTGAACACAGCCTCAAGGACTCAAGAGAAATTGGAACTTTGGCTTATCTGCAGTGGTAGATGGTTTCAGTATGCTCCTGCGATATGCGAAAGACGAAAGAGTTACATTAGTTGCTAGAATGTGGAGGACTATACACAAAATTAGAAGATATAAAATTATCATGAACTATTCATACCATGTAAACCACTAAAATAATGTGGACAGATATTAAATTACAGGAAAAGTGCTGGAACTTCACTTTTATATACTTCGATTGAAAAATTATACGATCAAAATCAACAAATTTAATTCCATCAAATTGAAAATATTCAGTATGCTGACCTGAACTTTTGCCCATTTCTTTAGCTAGGTGTTGGTCCAGGGTTGAGAAGTATCTTAGGCCAATCGTTGCCATAGCTCTCTTGCTCTTTAGGGATATCCCTTACAGAATTTGTTGTAGAATCTTTACACCCACTTAACTCAATCCACTCAAGTGTGCATATATTGCCAAAGTCTGTTGGAATCTCCATCAGATATGGGCATTGGTACACCTGTAAACGCTGAAGCACTGGAAAGTGAGTTCGAGAAGCTGTCCAACTCACAACATCCAAGTCATCAAGTTTTAGACATTTGAGACCAAGGAATGCTTTCGGACTTGTCTCCGAGTCAGTATCAACAAAAGCATAAAGTTTTAACTTGGGAACTTTGAGGTTAGGCATCATTTCAAAGACCCAAGCTTCATTCCACTCCAGATATGTACTTGACATAGTGAGATTTTTAAGACTTCCAGGGTATACAATTGAAGTGCTCAGTCTTACAGCTTTCCGCAAATTAAGGAATTGTATTCAACAACTTTAATGTTCTGAGGTGCGTCAAAAGGCTTAGATCAGGGCATTTGAAATCGCCAGTCTTTGTTGTCAATGGTCCACAAAGACCTAGCTTTTGCAAATTACGAGTCTAGCTAAAATATTTTGGTATGGTCTACTAGGGCTCACTAGTGACATGGTCTGCATGTTTTCAGTAAGCAATATTCTTTGCTGACATTAATGCCTTGTTTGGGAACATGCATTTCATTTGAAATGATGGATTTCAAATGACATGATTTGAGTTGTCATTTCAAATTCTAAAATTTGTACTAAAATTTGAAGAGAAAAAGGGATATAAGATTAACCTGATATAAGTATACATGTTACATCAGGTTAAACGACACCACATGGTGTGTTTTTTTAAAAACCTAACAACCCACGTTTCATAAAAACAATACATCATCTCCTGTTTCTCATATACACTATCCTTCTATATATACGTGACTTATATATACAATACAAGTGATATAATTCTGCTCTCATAATTCATAGAGAGATGACCCATGATCGGCAAATATATGGGGATTCATCAGATAATTTAGAAAGTATCCATGATGATGATTTTAACGTTGAATCTAGTACAAAAGCAGCACATGTGCCTCGCGAGGGTTTACAATTTCAGACCGATGAAGAAGCCTACGATTTTTACAATCATTTTGCTTTGACCGACAGATTTGCAATTCGAAGATACTCCACGTACAAGTCTAGAAATAGTGATGTTATTACAAGAATGACATTTGTGTGTAACAGGGAGGGTTTTAAAAAAAAGGAGGAGAACAATGAGAAAGATGTAAAACGTCGACGAGAAAGTAGATGCGGCTGCAAAGCTTCAATGGAAATTGTTCTAAGTAAAAGTGGGTCTTGGGAGATCAAGAAATTTAGTAATAGTCATTCACACGACCTACTAAATAGTCCGAACAAGAAAAAGAAATTGCGGTCCCATAATAGGTCTCATCAAGAACCTGCTTGCAAGAAACTAATGGATAATTATCATAGTTGTGGTATTGGACCTGCCAAGATATCTCAGATAATTAATAGTACAAATAGTAGTGGTACGGATATCATCACCTCAACAATGTTCAGATTATTTGAAAATTAGAAGGAAGAACAACATTGGTAAGGAGTGCATGATTGTGATACAAAATTTTTTGGAGCGGAAAGCAATGGATTCGGAATTTTATTATGCCATTCAACTTGATGATACACAAAGTTGTAGAAGTATTTTTTGGTGTGATGCTAGAGCCAGAAAATCTTACATGAAATTTTGTGACGTGATAGTCTTTGATGTCACATACAAGACAAATAACTTCTTAATGCCATTTGCATCTTTCACAAGTGTCAACCATCATAGACAGTCTATCTTATTGGGTTGTGCATTGGTTTCAGATGAACAAGAAGAAACCTTTATTTGGTTATTTGACAAATGGCTAAAGTGCATGGGGGATCAAGCTCCTGGGGCAATCATTACTGACCAGGACTCCACAATATGTAATGCCATTGCTAGAATGTTTCCACATACACATCATCGGTACTGTAAATGACATCTTGGACTTCATGAGTGTGAACACATTCGTTCACTACAATGTGCATATCCCACTTTCAATGAAGATTACAATAATTGGTGCAAGAAATCTAAATCTATTGAAGAATCTGAGAAATACTGGATCATGTTATGTGAGAAATACAAGCCAGTTTGTCAAGAGCAGTTGAGCG
>PHNY01177337.1:3147-15145 GCA_003724115.2 Anethum foeniculum | reverse complement strand
ATGAATTAGTCACAGTTTCCTCTTATACGTGTTAAATAATATTTGTTAGGTTAGAGACCTCTCATCCCATTTGTTTGATTTTAAATATTTATTGTTATTATTGATATTTGTTATATTTGTTCTTACAAAATATCTTGTATAATAAAATGAAGTGTTAAATGATATTTATTATGGTATAAACACTTGTATAAACATTTTTATTACATTTTTTGTTGTTAATTGTACAAATCTATCTATCTATTTAATCTATTCTATATTATAATAGATAAAACATTAAATTGGTACGGTACTTGCTGAAATTACTTAATTACCCTTACTTAATAATTTTATTATTTTTGCTTAATTACCCTTACTTAATTAGTATATATAAACCTATGGCAAAAAAATAGTATATAAACCAAATACCTTTTTTAAATAAAACATCTTATCTTTTTTATTTTTACCAACTAAAACATCTCTTTTTCTAAAAATATGACGGAGAATTCTATTTAATAAAATATTAATGTTACTAATAACTACCGAATTACTTTTTTCTACTAAAACATATTACCATTTCTATTTCAAATAATAAAACTTGCTTTTTTTCCAAAAATAACACGGAAAATTCTAATTAATAAAATAAAGTAATAATATTTTAATTACTAATAATTAATAAGTTTCCCTTTTTCAGCTCAAACACAATATATTTTTTTTTATTTTTTAACTAAAATACCTTTAATTATAAAAAATATCACGAACATATACATGTTAATATACTTGCTGAAATTACTTAATTACACTTACTAAAAAATTTCATTATTTTACTTAATTACCCTTACTTAATTACTAAATAAACCAAATACCTTTTCTAAGTAAAACTTCTTACCTTTTTTATTTTCCCAATTAAAACATTTTCTTTTCAAAAATATCACGAGCAATTCTATGTAATAAAATATTAAAAATTAATAATAACTAAACAATTACCTATTCTACTAAAACATATTACTTTTTTCATTTTAAATAAGAAAACCTGCTCTTTTTCCGAAAATAATACGGGCAATTCTAAATAATAAAATAAAATAATAATAATTTAATTATAAATAATTAACCATTAATTACACTTACTTAAAAATTTCATTATTTATACTTAATTACCCTCACCTAATTAGTAGATAAAAAAAATTGCCTTTTCTAAGCAAAACACCTTACCTTTTTTATTTTCCCAATTAAAATATTTTTTTTTCAAAAATATCACGAGTAATTCTATGTAATATAATATTAAAATTACTAATAACTAAACAATTAACTTTTCTACTAAAACATATTACTTTTTCAATTTTAAATAACAAAACTTGCTCTTTTTCGAAAAATAACACAGCCAATTCTAATTAATAAAATAAAATAATAATATTTTAATTACTAATAATTAAGCAGTTTCCTTTTTAGCTCAAACACAATATTTTTTATTTATTTTCTAACTAAAATACCTTTAATTCTAAAAATATCACGAACATATACATATTAATATATAATTATTATCAAATCATGTCATTTAAAAAATTTAAACAAACGAATTTTAACAAGTTACCTTTTTTATTTTTTCCCAACTAAAAACACATTCTTTTCCAAAAATATCACAAATAATTTTATTTAATAAAAATATTTTTCCTCTTAAATTAGATCCTATTATCTTTTATAAACATACCAATAATCAATAGACTTATATAAAACAAAAAACGAGGGCGGTAAAAACGTTACCTTATTTATTTTTCTCAACTAAAACACTTCCATTTCAAAAATATCACGAGCAATTCTATGTAATAAAATATTAAAAATTACTAATAACTAAACAATTACCTTTTCTACTAAAACATATTACTTTTTCCATTTTAAATAACAAAACTTGCTCTTTTTCCGAAAATAACACGGGCAATTCTAAATAATAAAATAAAATAATAATATTTTAATTACAAATAATTAACCATTAATTACACTTACTTAAATATTTTATTATTTATACTTAATTACCCTCACCTAATTAGTATATAAACAAATTACCTTTTCTAAGCAAAACACCTTAGCTTTTTTATTTTCCCAATTAAAATATTTTTTTTCAAAAATATCACGAGCAATTCTATGTAATATAATATTAAAATTACTAATAACTAAACAATTAACTTTTCTACTAAAACATATTACTTTTTCAATTTTAAATAACAAAACTTGTTATTTTTTGAAAAATAGCACAACCAATTCTAATTAATAAAATAAAATAATAATATTTTAATTAATAAGAATTAACCAGTTTTGTTTTTAGCTCAAGCACAATATTTTTTTTATTTTCTAACTGAAATACTTTTAATTCTAAAAATATCACGAACATATACATATGAATGTGTAATTATTATCAAATCATGTCATTTAAAAATTTTAAACCAACGAATTTTAACACGTTACTTTTTTTATTTTTTCCCAACTAAAAACACATTCTTTTCCAAAAATATCACAAATAATTTTATTTAATAAAAATATTTTTCCTCTTAAATTAGATCTTATTACCTTTTATAAACATACCAATAATCAATAGACTTATTAAAACAAAAAACGAAGGCGGTAAAAACGTTATCTTATTTATTTTTCTCAACTAAAACACTTCCTTTTCAAAAATATCACGAGTAATTTATTCGATATCTTATCATAATATTGTCTCTTCTAAATAAAACATGTTATCTTTTAAATTGAATTATATTATCTTTTATAAACACACCTACTTTTACAACATCTCACTATCATTAATACACAGAAATACTACACACCACATCTTGTGGTATTAATAAAATATAAGAAATTGTACCAATTTCCTTTTAAACCTTTCTAATGGGTCTAATTATTTTTAAAAAATGTTATCGAATTTAACAAATCTAATTATTTTAAAGTTATATTCTAATTATAATACATATAATAATTCTAATTTAAACAGGGCCTACTTATTCTTTCAATTAATACAATCATATACTAAAATACAAATAGTAGAATATGGAATATATAAGGTAACCGTGTATCGCTGAACTATAACTATTGTATTAAAGCCAAAATATTTAAAGTTTTTATTTTCAAATTTCGATTTTCAGTCATTCTATTCAATAAAATATTAAATACATAGTATAATAATTAATAGTAACTAATCAATTATCCATTTCAACCGAAATATGTTATCATATTATTTCTAAATAGAAACTATTTATTTTTTAATATAACAACTTTTCTAAATTAAAATAACATATTAAAAGCAACCCGTGCATTGCACGGATATAAACTAGTACTATTATAATAATAGACAAAATATTAAAAGTTTGGTAGTCAGGTACTTGCTAAAATTACTTAATTACCCTTATTTAATAATTTCAATTTTTTACTTAATTAGTATATAAATTAATTACCTTTTTTAAATAAAACATGTTACATTTTCTATTTTTCCCAACTAAAATACCTCTTTTTCCAAAAATACCTTTTTCATTTTCCTCAACTAAAACACCTCTTTTTCAAAAAAATATCACGGACAATTCTATTTCATAAAATATTAAAATTTCGAGCAACTATCCAATTACCCTTTTCTACTAAAACATATTACTTTTTCTATTTAAAATAACAAAACTTGTTCTTTTTACGAAAATAACACGGGCTAATCTAATTAATAAAATAAAATAATAATATTATAATTACTAATAATTAGTCTGTTACCATTTTTAGCTCAAACACAAGTCTTTTATCAATAACATTATTGTAATTAATAACTAATTAATTAACTCTTTCAAATAAAACAACAATTACCTTTTCCAACTAAAACATGTTAACTTTTATCTCCTTTTTCAAAAATATCACGGCAATTAAAAGACCACTGGTACTTGCTGAAATTACTTAATTACCCTTATTTAATTATTTATATTATTTTTACTTAATTGCCCTTACTAACAACTTCTATTTTAATCAAAATTAGTATATATAAACTAATTATTTTTTTCAATTAAAAAACATTACCTTTTAATTTTTCCCGATTAAAACGGGGAGGTTGAGCCTCAATCATATTTATTTAAAAGTTATATTTATCAAAATTACTTGATTACACTTATTTTTTTCTTAAAAATATCACGGGCAAGTTTATTTAATAAAGTAAAATAATAATAATAATATAATTATTAATAACTAATCAATTAACTTTTTTTATATCACGTGCAACTAAAATATCACTCTTATCCAAAAATATCACGGGAAAGTCTATTTAATAAATTAGAATAATAATATAATTATTAATAACTGATAAATTACATTTTTTCATATCACGGCAACTGAAATATATCTCTTTTCCAGAAATATCACGTTTCCAGAAATATCACGATCAACTAAAATATATTTTCTTTTCAAAAATATCACGGGTAAGTTTATTTAACAAATAATAATAATAATAATAATAATAATAATAATAATAATAATAATAATAATAATAATAATAATAATAATAATAATAATAATAATAATAATATAGTTGTTAATAACTAACCAATTACCTTTATTAAGCCAAAACACATTGTTATTTTTTATTTTTTATAACAAATCCTCTAATTTCCCATGGGCAATTCTATTTTAATAAAATAAAATAATAATATTATAATTATTAATAACCAACCGACTATCCGTTTCAACTAAAGTGCGCTATCAGTTCAAATAAAATTGAAGATATGACATTAAAATTTTCAATTCAAATTAATTTAAAAAAATAATACAATATTAAAGAAAATCGGTGCACTACACACTAAAATACACATCAAATCAAAAATACAAATCAGAAATACACATTGAGAAATTTTATAAACTATATTTTCTGGTCGATAATAAAATATAAAAAGTCGTTACATATTTCTTTTATACCTTCATAATAGATCTAATTTATTTTAAAAAAAAATTGTTATCAAATTTAACGTAATTAATTATTTTAAAGTTATATTCTAATTAAAAAGCTAATAACTATTCAAATTTAAACATATACTTTAGAATCTATTTACTCTTTCAATTAATAGAATCAATAAGATATTACAATAAATATTAAAAGTAACATGTGTATCCTGGAGATATAACTATTATATTAAAGCCAAAAAATTGAAATTTTGAATTATCTTTTCGATTTTCAATCTTTCTACATAAAATAATAAATAGATAATATCATAATTAATAATAACTAATTAATTATCCTTTTTAACATAATTTTAAATATTTTTTTCAAAATAGAACCTATTTATTTATAATTATAACAACTTTTCGAAATTAATTTAACATATTAAAAGCAACCCGTGCAAGGTACAGGATATCTATTCTATATTATAATAAAAGAAACATTAAAAGTTTGGTAGTCGCTTGTACGGTGTTTGCTGAAATTACTTAATTACTCTTATTTAATAATTTCAATATTTTTACTTCGTTACCCTTACTTAATTAGTATACAAATCAATTACAACTTTTAAATAAAACATGTTACTTTTTCTATTTTCCCCGACTAAAAAACATCTTTTTTCAAAATTACCTTTTTCAGTTTCCTCAACTAAAACACCTCTTTTTCCAAAAATATCACTGACAATCTATTTAATAAAATATTAAAAATTATTAATAACTATCCAATTACCTTTGTCAACTAAAACATATTACTTTTTTTATTAAAAAAACCAAAACTTGCTCTATTTATGAAAATAACAATTGTAATTCTAATTAATAAAATAAATTTATAAAATTATAATTATTAATAATTAACCAGTTACCTTTTTTAGCTTAAATACAATATTTTTATATATTTTTCAAATAAAATACCTTTATTTCTAAAAATATCACAAACATATACATGTTAATATATAATAATTATTAAACCATGTCATTTAAAAAATTTTAACCAACAAATTTTGATTTTTAAAATTTTTCATTTAAATTAAATTAAAAAATCATATAATATTAAAGAAAATCTCAGACGATTCATTGAAAGTTTTGGTTCAACAATTTTCAATTTTCGGTCTTTTATCAATAATATTATTGTAATTAATAACTAATTAATTAACTTTTTCAAATAAAAAAACAATTTCATTTTCCAACTAAAACATGTTAACTTTTTTATATTTTTCCAGCTAAAACATCTTTTTTTCCAAAAATATCACGAACAACCGAAACATCTCTTTTTTCAAAAATTTCACGGGCAACTAAAATATCTGTACTTTCCAAAAATATCATGGAAAAGTCTATTTAATAAAGTAGAATAATAATATAGTTATTAATAACTGACAAATTACCTTTATATTCATATCTCTTTTTCAAAAATATCACGATCAACTAAAATATATTATTTTTTCAAAAATTACACGAGCAAGTCTATTTAACAAATAATAATAATAATAATATAGTTGTTAATTAACTAACCAATTACCCTTTTCAAGCTAAAACATATTATCTTTTTTTATTTTTTTAACCAATCCTCTAATTTTCCCAATATGTTATGGACAATTCTATTTTAATAAAATAAAATAATAATATTATAATTATTAATAACCAACCGATTATCCGTTTCAATTAAAATGCACTATCGGTTCAATAAAACTGAAGATATGATATTAAAATTTTCAATTCAAATTAAATTAAAAAAATAATACAATACTAAAGAAAATCCGTCCATAAATTACACATTAAAATACACATAAAAAATACAAATTAGAAATACATATTCAGAAATACCATAAACTTCATCTTCTGGTCGATAATAAAATATAAAAAATAATTACCTATTTCGTTTTATACCTTTATAATAGGTCTAATAAGTTTTAATTTTTTTTTACCAAACTTAACATATTTAATTATTTTAAATTTATATTCTAATTAAAAAATTTATAATTATTCAAATTTAAACACATACTTTAGAATATATTTACTCTTTCAATTAATAGAATCATTAAGATATTAAAATACAAATAATTAAATAAGGAATATTAAAAGTAACACGTTTTATAGTTGGAGATATAACTTAACTATCCGAAAAATTAAAATTTTAAATTTTCTTTTCGATTTTCAATCTTTCTATTTAATAAAATAATAAATAGATAATATCATAATTAATAATAATTAATTAATTATCCTTTTTTAATCTAAATTTGTTAGATATTTTTTTTAAAAAAGAACAAATTTATTTATAAATATAACAACTTTTCAAAATTAAATTAACATATTAAAAACATGGGATATAACTAGTATTTATTTATAATTAAAACAATCAAAACTAAACCATCGGTCTCTCCCGGTAACAAAACCCTGGGGAGAGGCCATTCTCCTACACTATAATCTAAGGTATCTCTATTTCTATTGCTATTTAAATTGATCTTTTATATTTTGTTGTTGTTGGGTATGTAAATAATGAAACTTTCTGTTATTGGTTTGTAACCAACCTGTTGGTTTACTAATTCTCCACAACCATTATATTATATGGAGACTGATCATAAGAATAACGATTCATTTTAGAATAACTCTGAAAAATTATAATCAAATGAACATTAATTGACTACTAGAATTGGTAAACTGAAAAATGAAGTTCAAGTACAATGAATTGAAAGTGCAGGAATGTAAATTAAGGAAACGGGAATTAACAAAATGCAGATCAAGAAAGACTGAATTGAAATACGAAATATAAGACGATACATTCTCTTCCATGTCTTCTTTCTGCTGCAAGACGCTATACATGTACTAGTGTATATGTCAATTGGGCTCAAATGGGGCTGAAGCTTCAATAGGACTTGTAAGAGCATCTCCAATAGGGGTTGTCAAGGGGTTGCCAAATCTTATGTGACATGGCGCCCTTGGTTGCCAACCTATTGGAGTTATATTGTTGCCAAGAGGTTGCCTACCAAGGTTGCCAAAACTTGGCAACTTTCTCATTTAGATAAATGCAAACTATTGTTCAAAAAGTATATTCAACCTTACCCACTTTCATAAATTCACATTTTTATTGTATAATTTAATAATATTGATGTAGGGACCATATTGACAACTTTTGTAGTTGCCAACTATTGGAGTGTATTTTAGAAAAAGGTTGCCAAAAATGATATGGAGGAGAGATAAGATAAAAAAATTAATATATATATTGACTTGGCAAAGTTTGGCAACATTTTTAGCAACCCCTATTGGAGATGCCCTAAGTGCCAGACTGTTCGGTGGCCGAACTCTTGATAAAAGATTAGTTAGTCTTAGTCCAGTCTCTTCTGCTGGTTTTCGAATTCATCTTTTGTATTTGTTGTTTTTGGGTATGTAAATTATGACACCCATGTTTTGTTTTAAAAATTTGATGCTTTTAAGCATGGGTTACTATTTGATGAATTTCAGCAAGTGTTTGAGTAATGTCATCAAGTGTTTGATGAAAATTCCGTGAGAAATTTATGCTATTTATGCTAACCAGTAAGAAGAAAGTTAATCCCTCTATCCCTTTCAATTCTATACATTTTCCTTTTTTGGATTTCTCATTCATTTCTATACATTTCAAAAGTTACCAAAAGTGGTAAAAGTTTATAATATAAAAATCCAACTACAACCACTACTTTCCTCCACTACACCCACTTTATATATAAAATATTAACTGGTCCCACCACTTTACCTATTTTTCTTACTTTTTCTCCTTAAATTACACATTTTCTTAACCTCTGTGCCCAAACCAAATGTATACTACTTCATGGGATGGAGGGAGTATATTTTACGAGATGAATGCAATAGATTGGACTTCGTGCCAAGTTATGATGTTCTAACTAGGGGAAACAAGAAATTCATCTCCAACCTTTTAACCCCTTCATTCATTAGGTTAGGTTAAAAAGTAATGAATTATTTGGCGCGTTTGGGGTTTCTTAAAAAATGGGACTTATGAAATAAAGTGAAAAAGTGTCATATAAGTAATATGAATATCGTAACTTATAAATTATTTAGGTATTTGGATAATTTTACTTCCATGTTGCTAATGTGTTTGGTAAATTATAACTTATAAGTTAAAATATTTTTTAAAATAATTATTTATTTAACCCAAAAAATTATAATATACAAATTATGGGAATATATCGAAATTAACTTTATAATTTCTATCCATAAAGTTCATATATTACTTTAATAGAACACAATTGATTAATTAATTAATAAAAAAGGTAGGCAAATGAATAAGTTGGGTGGAAAGTAGACCGCCACGTACTTTCTCTTATATTATCAAAGTTGTCCAAGAAAGCTCCACATCATTTTTTCCCAAACATGCATCATAAACGGAACCCTACTTTCAGTCCCAATAAGTTAACAAAATGAGTTCCAAAGCAGCCCCATTATATTTATAATTCCCATTTCCCAAACGTTTGTCATTTCATTATCTTAGATTATTAGGGTTTATTTTTTTGTGCTCATTATGCTTAGAGATTGTTTGTATGGCTGTTTGGGGGGGGAGTTGTCTTTGGGGGTTATTTCTTTACTTCTGTTCCAATTCCTAATAACCAAATTTTTGCTTTCTTATTTTGTAATTTAAACATAACATGGTGGTAACCAGATCCATGACGAGATCCATGACTGGGACTAAGGAAGCTGATACCAAGACCTTAGCCATAAAATTTACTGGTTTGAACACATAAACGATAAATCCAACCATAAACTAGCGTTCGAGAGGGTTTATGTGTCCAAGCATACATTTACGTCTAAGTTGTAAATAACCCTTATTCCTATTATATTATTAAGTTAATTCGAATTTGGATTCTCAACTAACAACATTTTTATTTTCCCTAGGAAAAAGGGAAAAGCCAATGAGGTCTGTTTATATTAAATTTTCTTTGAGATATTGGGGGTTATTTGTTAAATTTTGTTTTTCCAATTTGCTAACATATTCCTAATAAACCCCTTCAATTTATATGTTGTTGTTTAAACAGACTATGGTGGTAACCACATCCATGGCTAGGACTAAGAAAACTGATGACAAGTAAATTCTTGATTCATTTTTATTCTATTATTAAGTTAATTCGAATTTGTTTTCTCAACTGACAACTTTTTTTTCCCTTTTTTCCCTGTGATTAAGGAGGAAAAAAAAGAAGAAGACAAACTGCAAAAGAGATGCAGGCTTACTCTATGTTCATGTAACTTTTAATCTAATTTTTTTTTCTTACTCAAGAAAAGGTGTTAACCAAAGGTTTTGATTTGAATATGTTATTTTGTTTGATTATAGGATAACGGACTTTCTGAAACGATACTACCAGAATCATCCACTTCCAACCACTGGATTGGTAACATCTCTTATTTCCATATAACTTTTTTGTATCACTTCCTTGGTGTTAATTCAGGTTTTTTTTTCATCAAACGATTTAAAGAGATGCCGAAAAGTCTGGAAGTATAGAATGGTTTAACATGAGCGAAACTCTAAGTATTTTTGATGAAAATTAAATATTAGATATGCTGCAAGTTTGTTATGATCTCAAATTTCCCCAATTTAATTATTTTTTCAGGAGAAAGCTTTGTGGGTTGAAAAGCTCAACAATATGAAGGCTGCACGAAAGACCCTATATCAACTTAGATGTGAAAACTATTTTCTCTATTGATCAGTCTCTGTTGACTGATGCAATAAAATTTAGTTTGCAGTAACCTGAGACTTGTTTGATGGATCATTAGCAGTTTATTGTTAATATTTTATATCATTAGCAGATAAATAATATCTAACTGATTCATTAGCAGTTTGATGGATCATTTTATATTATTTGTTTTACCTTGCATGAATATGTAGATAGCTTTTGCTTATCTTTAGCAGCAACTTGTGAACTTCAAGTGTACTTGTTTTTCTTCTGATTTGCTATAATTCTGTCTTGCATTATGCACTGAAGGCTTGGATTCGCATAAAGGACCTGCAACTAAAATGTAGAAGAGTCCCGTAATTCCTGTATGTTGTTGAGCTCTGCTGTAGTTAGATACTAAAGATACCTTCTCTCCGTATTCTTACAGAGCCTGGTTGAGGATAACAAATTGACATTCCTACAATGTAACCAGCCTCATTTCCAGCTTCTGTTCCTTCTTGGTAAGTTGGGGTTTACGAGCATAACTCACACATTCTGTTTCATCAAATATTTTTGAAGAAAATGAAGAAAAAAAAAAAGGCAAATGCAGAGCTGTATGCGTATTATATTTGGGCAACAATACATCTAAATTGCTCAATGCTCCATAACTCACAACTGCACACTTCTTTGGAGAATAAGCAAAGAAATTCAGTTTAAATCAACTGATGTAGATTGATTACCAATTCCTCCCAGAACACTCTGCCAAGATATGTTTAATGTTGTGAGATTATGAAAGTAACCTTATAGTTAAGGTTTTCTTGTTCTGCACAAAAGATTTAAACCTATTGTATGCTACTCCCTCTGTTCCAATAGATTCTTAACATTTGAAACAAGTGCTCGGCACACATTTTAAAGCTCTTATCTATCATAGTTCTATAATTTATTTAAAAAAAATTTTTTGAATAAAAATTTAGACATTTAATTTTTATTCAGAAAAAAAAAAATTCTAAAATAATTTATGTAACTACACTAGATAAGAGCGTTAAAATGCGTGCCGAACACTCCATTTCAAATGTTAAGAATCAAGTGGGACGGAGGGAGTATCTTTTTATTGATCCACGTGTCTGGGTTTCGACATAGATTATGAATAGCTAGCATGAGTCTAAAGTAAAAGAAAATGGATAAGCCTACAAGATATATCAACTTCAGTTTTCATAAATAAAATAATGCCTGCATACATGTCAAATACATTTCCAGAAGATGATATTAAACAAGTTAAGCAAAGTGAATTAAGCGAAAAACCAGAGACTAAAATGGCAATACCTGTCCATAGAGAGTCGAACCAATGCCCCCAGTATGCTGGTGTGCAACACAATATATGACATCACCACCGGTAGGCAAAAGCGCCAGTTTGGCTGACTCTGTTAAGTCAGATTATTGACTTG